>JAQHUG010000321.1:1965317-1980817 GCA_028555095.1 Dicrostonyx torquatus
AGAATCACGTGGCATCACCTGTGACATTGATACTGGATTCTGAAACTGAAAATAAGATCCTCATGTCTGCAAGGGAAGGACTTTATTAACTGAATCATATTCTAGGACAACTAGGATTGTTTTCATAACATATAATAACACATTTAATATAAATACTATACATGGAATGTAAATATTTCAAATTACTCTAATATGTGCTTATTAAGTTAAAAAAGGATATTTTTCCATATGAAAATTTGTAAATTGTCATCCTTGATATTACTTTGGTGGATAACGGGCAATAATATCACCGTGTGTTTTGTGATTATTTCAAACGTTTGAAAATTAAATAGTATTTGATTGCAGTGGTCCTTAGGGTTTGATGATACCCAAGCTGAGCCAGTACTGTTGTAGTTGAACTCTAGTCAATATGCAATTATTTTCATGTATGTAATACACAGAATGAATACAATGAACTTAAGATGTTCTCAAGGTATAATCTCTATAAATACTAGAAGTCTTTTATACTGGTTCTCTGAGTTGTAGCTACAATTTATATTTCCATTTTATTTTCACCTATGGTTAATCACCTTTTAAACACAGATTAATTCATCTTAAGCCACATGCTGGCACCATGGCTAACTTGCCCAGAATGTTAAACAGAAACTGAGCAAATTAAAGTAGTATTCTGCATACTACTCCACACTTTCATATCTCAGAAACGCTCCCACTCCTATTAAGCTGACAGAAGGAGAAATGAGGTCTGAGAAGGGTGACTTGCCAGGTTTTATTAAGCTGAAGTCTGCAGGGCACATCACTACCAATCAGACACTCACGTTTCCTTAGCCCACTCCATTGGCATGATTCCATTTTTATGTCCTAAGCACTATAGACTGAATGAATGCATGACTGCCATATCAGGCAGCCTGCACAAAATACTTGACTTCAGCAAATCTTTGACAAGCACCATTCATTAATCTTTGTTTCATAATTCTCACCAGTATGCACACCCTGCCTTTCTCTCCCTATCTGCAAGTAAATTGGTTTTTAAGAAAATGAAGAGGTCAGCAGAAGATGTTGGAACATACTTTTTTCTGAAGAAACCAATCAGTAGACCTGGTTAAATTTGGTAGAATTTCTCCGTATTTCAACTGAATCATCAATTTACATTAGCAGCAATCTTGTTTGGATACCCATGGAGCAATAAAAGCAAACTAACTTACCAAGATTACAGATAATTTTCACCCAATAGACTTTTAAAGCCTTAAAATGTTGTTAAATATAATATTAATTGTAACAGGGGTAGAATATTATAATCCATTGATTTTTTTTGTTCAAAAATAATATTAGAGCTCTTTTTTATTGAATCAGTGCATTTAGTAACTTGAACAAAACCACAAATTGAAATAAAATTTGAAAATTTTTAAAATCACATGATTTGAAACCACATACATACATTCTTGCATACATATATGAATATATATATATGTAAATTCAACATGTATAACTTCCAATGAAATAAATTCCAGTGTTTTCATCTTTGAAGGGAATAAACACCTAAGCTTTCATGGGTCTGACTTGAAATTTAAGAGGAATTTTAAATAGTATTTAAGCAAGAAGGATAAAATTGGAATTCCAGAACTGACAAGGCTGTGTATACTGATGACACGAGAGACATCATGAAAAGTACAAAGGTCCTGTACTTTGGATTAGAGAGGTGCTTATGGAAAAATAACCCCAGGGCTCTGTGTTTCCAAAGCTGTTTGTTCATGACCATTGCCCTTAAATAAATTTGGCTGTCTGTAGTTTTCCCTTTAGCTTCTGTATTATAATTATTTATGGCTACTGTATGCGTGTGAGTGCTTTCCATGTGTCCATGCATGTGCATCCCTTGCATTCCAGGATCACTCAAAGGTCAGAAGAGGCCACCAGATCTCCTGAGAGTGGAGTTATGGATATTGTGAACAATGTGGATGCTGGGAACCAATTCCAGGTTCTCACAAGGTCAACAAGTCTTCCTAATCTCTGAGCCTTCTCTCCAGCCTATTGACATCCTTTCTGAAGATAAGTTTTTGAATATTTTTATATGCCTGTTGGCTAGTCTTATGTGGACTTGACACATGTTAGAGTTATCTGAAATGAAGAAACATCAATTGAAAAAAATGTTTCCAAAAGATTCGGCTGTAAGGCAATTTTGAAATTATTGACAGGGGAGGGCACAGCCCATTGTGGATGGTGGCATTTCTGGGCTGGAAATCCTAGATCCTCTAAGAAAGCAGGCAGAGAAGCAGCATCCCTCCAAGGCCTCTCTGTCAGCTCATGCCTCCATGTTCATTCTGTTTGCGTTCCTGTCCTGGTTTCCTTCATTGATGTACTACAATGGAGAAGTGTAAGCCCCAAAAGTCCTTTTCTGACCAACTTGGTTTTTATTTTTTATTTATTTATTTTTTGTCATGGTGTCTTGTTGCAGGAATAGGAACCCTAACTAAGACAATACATGTAGCACCATTAATAAAAACCCAGAGACAGAAATTGAAATTCAACCTATAGATCAGAAAAGCAAAACAACTAACCACTGGCTCTTATCACTACCTCAGTCCAAAATGGAGATCCTGCCTCCAGGAACCTCAAAATGAAACTGTGCCTGAGAGCTATCTCTTCCATCTTATATTTTTCTCAAGGGCTGGGATTAAAGGCATACACTACTACANTTCAGTGTGGTTAGTTTTTTGTTGAGGTATTTGATCCACTTGGATTGAGTTTAGTGCAAGGGTGATAGATATAGATCTATTTTTATTATCCTACATGTTGATATCCAATTATGTCATCACCACTTGTTGAGTAGGTTTTCTTTTTTCCATTTTATATTGTTTGCTTCTTTGTCAAAAATCAGGTATTTGTAGGTATGTGGACTGATATCTGGGTCTTCAATTTTGTCGCATTGGTCCTCCTGTCTGTTTTTATGCCAATACCAGGCTGTTTTCAGCACTGTAGCTCTGTAGTGTAGTTTGAAGTCAAAGACTGTGATACCTCCAGAAGTTCATTTTTTTGTACAGGATTGTTTTGGATATCCTGTGTTGTGTGCTTTTCCATATGAAGTTGAGTATTGTTCTTCTGAGGTCTTTGAAGAATTTTGCTGGGATTTTGATACACATTGCTTTGAATCGGTAGTTTGCTTTGGGTAAGGTTGTTATTTTTACTATGTTAATTCTACCTACCTAAGTACATGAGCGATCTTTCCATTTTCTGCTGTCTTCTTCAATTTCTTTCTTCAAAGGTTTAAAGTCTGTCATTCAGGTCTTCCACTTGTTTGGTTAGAGTTACTCCAAGGTATTTTATAATATTAAGGACTATTGTGAAGGGTGATATTTTGCTGATTACTTTCTCAGCCTATTTTGTGTAAAAGAGTGCCATTGATTTTTTTAAAATTAATATTGTATCCTGCTATATTATTGAAGGTGTTTATGAGTAGTAGAAGTTCCCTGAGAGAATTTTTGGGGTTTCTTATGTAAACTATCATATTATCAGCCAATAGTGAGAGTTTGACTTCTTTTCTGATTTGTATCCCCTTGATGTTTTTTATTGTCTTATTGCTCTAGATAGAAACTCAAGTACTACATTGAATAGATATGGAGAGAGTGGACAACTTTGTCTTTTTCCTAATTTCACTGATATTGCTTTGAATTTCTCTCTATCTTGTTTGATGTTGGCTGTTGGCTTGCTGTATATTGTCTTTATTATATTTAGGTATGTTCCTTGTATCCCTGCTGTCTCAAAGACCTTTATGATGAAGTCATGCTATATTTTGTCAAAGTATTCTTCAGCATCTAATGAGATAATCATGATTTTTTTCAGATTGTTTATATGTTGGATAACATTGAAAGATTTTCATATGTGGGAACCATCTCTGCATTTCGGGCACTAAGCCAACTTGATCATGGTAGATGATCTTTCGGATGTGTTCTTGGATTCAGTTTGCCTGTATTTTATTGAGCATTTTTGCAACAATGTTCATGAATGAGATTTCTCTGTAATCCTCTTTTTTTTTTGTAATATCTTTGTGTAGTTTGAATATCATGGTATAGTTTCATAAAAAGAGTTTGGCAATGTTTCTTCTGTTTCTATTGTGAGGAACAATTTGAGAAGTATTTGTATTAGCTCCTTTGAAAATCTTGTAGAGTTCTGTGCTAAGACCATTTGATGCTGGGCTTTTTAGTTGGGAGAATGTTGATGACTATTTTTTTTTCTTTCACAGTTATAGGTCTATCTATTTTGCTTATCTGGTCTTGAATTAATTTTGGTAAGTGATATTTATCCAGAAAGTTGTACATTTCCTTTAAGTTTTTTAGAATTTTGTGGAATACAGGCTTTTGAAATAAGACCTAATGGTTTCCTGGATTGCCTCTGTGTCTGTTCTTATGACTCCCTTTTCATTTCTGATTTTGTTCATTTGAATGTTCTCTTTCTGTCTTTTAGCTAGTTTGGATAAAGGTTTGTCTATTTTTTTGACTTTTCAAAGAACAAAATCTTGAAATATACCAGCTATTTTAATTCAGAAGTGTTTTTTATTAACCACTGTCTTTTTGTTGTCGCTATTTTTTACTAGCATTAAGAAAATTTAAGATTAATAAAGCACTATGTAATCTATTTTTGGCAGTACTTTCCAGCCCTTTTGACTTGTTTAACATATTCTTATAGTTTGATTTAATTTTTTATAACTGTCTGAGTTGTAGGATTGTTTGGTATACATGTCATATGTTTTATATTATAATAAGCAAAAAATATTTCATTTTTTTAGAGACATATGTTGTACTTATGATGGCTATAACTTCTAATAAATGTGATTACCAAATCAGCCTTTTTTTAGAGATCAAAACTGTTGCTTGTTGAAAACCTGAATTAGGTGTCAATAGTGTGATGTATATATTTTAATTTTCTAAATTTTATAAAGTGGAATACTTCCATGTGCCAGATTTGGAGTACTCTCTGTAGGCAATAGTGTATAGTTATAGAAAGGACAAATAGGACATCTCTTTATAATCTCCTTAGCTTGTTGCCATGTAAAAGAAAACTCTTTCTTTAAACTTTTGCTATTGATGTGATGTTCTTTTTGAAATTTTGGGGTCTTTAGCACATTTTCAATCAATAATCAATCAATTTTGAATTACCTTAGTGCTAGAGGACCTGGCAGACTCATATGGGTTTGGATGTATACTATATACAAGAGACAAAGCCTATTTTTGATTATATCTTGAAAGTGAATTAATAGTGAAGTCAATTTTGTATCATCTGCTATAAATTTAATGGTCTCAATATGCAAAACAACTATTTTTGCATATTGCAAATCAATAACTCTATTGAGAGATTCTTTCTAACCTCTTAGTATCATAATAATAGCTTATAATTTTGACTTTTGAACAAAATTAAAAGGGTTTTGTTCAATTTATTTCAATCTTCTGATTCATAACCTTCTTTTCCTGATTTACTTGCATCAGTATAAAATGTGTAGGTTTCAGTTATTGGTATGTCATGTACAATATGAGGATAAACCTAAGTAGCTTTTTTTAAAATAAGGTTAATTTTCTCACTTTTGCAATAAACGCTATTAATCTCTCCTAAAATATTAGCACAGATCTTTGCGGTTCATTGTCTTTCCATATTGTTTTTTTTTTTCAATTTTATCATTAGTAAAAGGCTCTACAATATCTGCTTGGTCTAATTTTGGTAGTTGATGAAGTCTCAATTTTTCTCTTATAATTGATTTAGTGACCTTTTCTACATAAGTTTTTATTTTTATTTTTACTGTTTTTGTGGTAAACAGATACATCCTAAGATAACATCTTTCCCCTGTATTAAAATTCATGTAGGGGAAGTTCTAGAAGAAAATATAACTAGAATGCAGTTAATATTTGAATTCACCTAATCCACATGTGCCTTCTGTAATTTCTCTTCAGTCAATGTTAATTTTTTTAAAGCTTCAGTTGTTATTTTCCTGGACTATTTAGTCTTTGTCACCTTCTAAGGTTTTGTTTAAATACTTAGATGAGGCATTATCCCAAGAGTTCTATGGTGGTGGTACTCTGTTCTGTGCTAGCAATGGCTTAAATACTGACAAAAGTGTGTAACAAATTTTGACCAATTGAACTGATTCCATACAGGGAGAAGGGTTTTTGGTGGCCAGAATATCAGGAAATCCAGAGCTGGTGAGCCGCGAACCCAACCCGGAAAGCCTGTTTTACCAGATTAGTAGACAGGTGTGCAACTCACTGTGCAGCAGAGAAAGTGGTAGGGAAAGCTATGGGGTCATGTTTGGCCACAGATGTTGCTGATAATAATAAAATATTCTCCCACTAGCACAGAATGGAGTATAATAAAGGTTTCTTTATTTGGGGGTAGATTTATAGATCAGCAGTCCTCTGCATGAGCGTGGAACAGGAACCGAATCCAGCAGCCAAGCACCCCGCCATGTATATTTTTGTGTCTGTATATATAATACATTTGACCATGCCCAAAGTGGCTAATACCTCAAAGGCTATTGGCTGAAGGAGTTTACATAGCACCCTCCTGCAATAGTTTCTTGCTTGCTAAGGCATTCTGAAATACAATGAACTAACCCTGGAATACATGACTGACGTGTGATTTTTGTCTTATATGACAAACCATATCTTTAGGTATTTGCTGTAAAATCAAGAAGAGATTTCACAGACTAGCCCAAACATGGGCCAATAGCTCAGTAGATGAAGTGCTTGTAGAACAAGCTTAGAAACTCATTATAAGAATAAAAATATGTAAATGTGTCAAAATTAAGATCATAAGAAATTTAAAAAGACACCTGAATTGACCTCTGGAATACAGGTGCACACGCATACACACACACATACATGCACGCACACACACATGCACACACACACAAGAACAATTAAATCCTCAGATTTGAGGAATTTTGAAAGAATGAGTACATTGAATGCATTATATTTCAAATTTCTTTTGTAAATATTTCCCTTTTCTTACTTTTATTACTCAATTTATACCATAACACTTTGGCACATATTCCGTGTTCAGATGAGTAAGGAGTAAAATACTCTGGTCTTTTTCCATCTGGGCATTATGATTAGTTGGAGTGACTTTCTGAGAAAGTTCATAAAACAAATCTAGTTCTTAATATATCTAATGTTGCATTTGGCTCATTGCTCTTTAGACTAATTGTTAAAGGAAGATGTCTCCATTGTTCTAAGAAAAGTTACTAATGATTTGTGTCTAAAATTAAGGATTTTGTAAATATTGGTACTTACTACTAGGAAGTAGTTAATAATGAGGGCTGAAGGAAAAATGAGTTTGTATAGATGTATCAGAATAGACATGGAATTGGAAATTATTAGCTTTTAATTGGATGTTTACCAAACATCATTTAATGCAGAAAAGGTTCTAAGTCTGGCAAAAGGCCCATTCTGTAGATTTAGTTCACTTTATCAGATGGTCACTGAATTCTTGCTCCATATATCCATATTAACTTTACTGGTTTGTCTGGAGGCTACCCACAGAATTCGTTCAAGTGGATGCCCTCCAGCAAGGCTGAAATACTGCAGCTTCCCTTGATTTAGCCACCCACAATCCAGGTAAGTAAAGAACACTGGGTAGAGCCACGTTCTGGAGGAACCAAACAGCGTCATAGAGAGGTACCAAACAGCGTCATAGTGGAAGCATTATTACATTTGATCACCCACTCTCATCATGGAGTGGACATTTTGCTAAAAAAGAAATACATTTGGCATATGGATTCTCTTCCTTGACATCGAGACATCTGTTGGTAATGCCAGTCATAGAAATGGGCATATGGAATGCTGTATTTGTATTATGTCATCTTGCATAACATTTGTTTCAGAGAATAAATTTATCATACAATAAAAAGGAGAATCAGAGAGGAAAAGAGTCTCCTACTTGAAATGTATTGCTGTCATCAGAACTGTCTTTTCCCTACTGACAGAAATGCCCATTGAAGACTCCACTTGAGTTTCACCATTTTTTTTTCTTGTAGGAAAGAAACTTTTCAAAGGACACAGTTTTATTTATTGTGTCTGCTTGCATCTTTAATTATTGCACAACCTATGCCTATCTTGTGTTAAAATCACAAAAATCTAAAGTGAGACTGGCTTCTCTCAAAATAGAACAGATTCAAGATCAAAATAATTGCTTTTAGTTCCCTTAGCTATTATCTATGTGGTATTGAAGATCTGTCCCAAAGGAAGGATGCTTATACATGAGGAACAGCCTTGATACTATATTACAATTTGATATTGTCTCCTGGGTCTTAATTGTTCTCCATGCCTCTGAACAAGAAGGCAAAGTACTTCTTTGCTCGTTACTGCAATGGCTAATTCATGTTTCCCATCAACCTTAAAATACTGGTTGATACCACAAAAAAGAAATTGAGAACATTATATTCTAAATCTAGATAATCTACTCAGATGTGTAATAGTACTTTTGTGCTTTATAGTAGCACTGACTAAAACAAAGATAGAACATATATAAGCAGTAACTGTAAACTTGTAATGTGAGAAGCCAGTTCCTCATACAATAACCTTTCCCCTTTCCTAAACACAGACAGGCTTCCTACTGCTGAGATCGTGTGTGTGTGTGTGTGTGTGTGTGTGTGTGTGTGTGATTTCCTAGTTAACAGATTAGTTACTGGTGCAAGGATCTCTCCCTTGGGAAACCAGTTTACATCTAAGCAGATTCTTGGTAGCCAAATACTCTATTCCCCAGCCCCTTCTGTACCTCATGACTGGAAGTCAGAGATCTTGCCTGCCAGCTTGTACTGTAAGACGCCTCCCAGCCTAAGAAAGGTATAAGAAATGGCTTATACTTTTCATACAGGCCTTAATTTCCTCTCTTCAGGTCCATCCCCAGATGTTTGTTTCTGATGCTGGGGTCTGAACTCTCCTAAGAGTCCCTGCCATGGTGCAGTCTATCTATTAATGCCACTAATTAACTTTCTTATAAACTCCTAATTCCTAAGTAAATTAATCTTAGTTCCACTTTTGAAAACCTACCCGTAGCTTAACAATAACCAGTATAGACTTTCAGTATTGAAGATTCATGCATACTAGGCTAATTGAGAGTATAAATTGATCAGTTGAGGACAAAGAAAGCACAGGAAGAATTATGGGAAAGAGGGAGCTTAAAAATACACCATGAAACTGATTCGTGGCAGTCCCCGCACTCGGGAGACAGATGCAGGTGGATCTCTGTGAGTTTGAAGACAGCCTGGTCAATAGATCTAGTTCTAGGACCACTAAGGCTGTTACCAAGAGAACCCCATCTTGAAAAACAAAACCAAAAAAAAAAGTCAAAGCAAACAACAACAACAACAACAACAATCCTATGAGTTTATGTCTTAACTACAAAAACAGAAGGTAATGAATAGTGTACTTTTAAAATGTTATGAATATGATTTGTGTCCTCAAGGCTAGTTACAGAACAATTCCTTGCTTTGTATATTCACATCTTTTCTTTCTTGCTTTGTTTGCTTTATGTGTGAATGTATTTTTCCCTTGTCTAAGTTTCCATATCTTACAAATATCAAAGAAAATTAATTTTTCTTCTAAAAATTCTAATTATTTATTACTAAAGTCATGACTTGGAAAATGGGACTTAGAATCAGTAGAATGTGTTTATGCTGTGTGACTGAATTTTAGGATGAAATACATAATGTGATGTGAATAAGACAAGTGTCTTCAGAGTCACACACATTAATGTTTAAAACTTTACACTGACTTTTTCAGTAGAGTGTGAAAACATTTCTACTTAAATAAAAAATTGCTGCAAAAAACGTAGAATTGTTTTGATACTATATGGGACTTAAGATATAGAAAAGCATACACGGAAGGAATAGTCATGACAATTACAAAGTTTTTACATCTTAATGCAAAGTCATCTTTCTTTCATCTACTCTGTAACAATAGACACTAAGGAAGTTCATGTTTATGGACAGCTGGCTTCATGTTAGCCTCTGTGATAGTAGAACAACAGATGAAGAGTAGACAGTTAATGGTAGCAGAAGGGGGTCCATTACTTGATTGCTATCTATCTGCCTGGATCTAGGAAAAACACTCAAGCAATATTTAACCCTAATGGAGGTATGCCCTTTCAGTTGAAGACATGTTCATTAAAATTAAAGTTCAAAATGCCTTTGAAATTATTTTTAAAGCTCAATGTATACTGTGTCAAAGCACAAATCATTCCTCCCACTTTTCTAAATAAACTTATATAAATTTCATTTAAATATATAAATTTGATTTATTCCTCTGACATAAATTAAAAGACCCTAGGGTTTTGAGGGTAATATCTCCGATAGAGGCGTCTTTAGCAATTTCTAGACCTCCTCATGAAATCATGGCTTGCTTATTGGACTTGTATTTTACTTTTCTTCTAAAAACACTGAGTTCTTTGTAGAGGCTTTGAAAATGGCAGTGTTCAATAAGACAAAGTTGAGAAAACATGAAAATAAAAATGAAAAGATGGTGTGTAGGCAGGAGGGTGAGGAAAAACAGTAGCAAATCTAGGTAACAGCAAATGTGCAAACACTGAGCCAACAGCAGTTGTGCCAACCTTCAAAATACAGAAGAAACACTAGACTCTGAGTGTCCACAGTAAATATAAACAACATATAGTCTCAGTAATCTTGGCCATGCTTTATCTATTGCACAGTTCTTTATTTTGCACCATATGTGTGCATGTGTGTGTGCGTGCACATTTGAGTGTGTGTGTGATGTATATATATAAAAGCAGTACTTCCATCCCCTAAACTGAAAATCCATTTGAATGTCAAGGAACAATGGAAAAGCAATAGGAAGTGAAACTAGTTGATGCAATTCCTCTTTAGTAATTATCTCTAAAAAGTATAAATTGGAGCTTGTACCAAAGATTTCAAAATAATTAAATTCATGCATGTACTGTGCACAAGAAATATGAGTTTCATTTAATAGATGCTATCCCAAAAATCAATTTCTAGCAAACTCCATGCATGCTATTGATAGAGTATAATTAATATATGAAGTTCATATCTTATCATCAATAAGGAAAACTTAATTCCTTATTTTATGTGTATATCTCTCTTAATTAACTTTAGAATATTTTTCTGATTCTTAGAGTAGGATGGTAATAATTATTATTTACACTCAAATAATAGTCACTGTTTTAAACTCTTGATTAAGTTATATGATGTACCTTTTCCAAATCTTTCCGTTCTGGAAAGATAGAATATAAGCAGTTTATTAAATTTTTCCTTTAAGTATAACATCAATCTCCCAAAATTGTGAATAAATAGATATTATGAATCTTTCAAAACGTAGAGAGAGGGGAAGGCAAAACAGTAGGTGACTTAAAACACATGAAGTGAAAATGTGGCGACTTCATTTTTTCTATTTCTCTCATTTTCTCAAATTTTGTGTAGGGGAACTTACAAACTGGAAATGCCAACAATTGAAGATGAAACACCCAACAAACAGAAGCTGATTAATTCATCATCAGAGCTTAAAGAACAAGTAAAGGCCAATGAGAAAGTACTTTTTGTTTTCCTCAATTAGGCATTTATTATTATTGCTATTACTTTATTATACATGAAGTATATGCATCGTGTTGCCGCCACACCTCCACCCAAAATGACGGACTCCTATCCTTTGGGAACAAGAAGCCAATAAACTCTCTCTTTTCCTTCGGTTTCTATTAGTTGTGGTGTTTTATCACAGCAGCAGAAAAGTAACTAGTGCAGGCTCCCACAAGAAAAGGTATTCAGTATAAGTCATATCATGAGAACAGCTTAGATATACACAGCCATTCTCTTCAGTTGGGAATCATCTCCTATCCCAAATTCTGACATTCTAATCCCATCCGAATCTGAAGAACTGGCCTTATTCATAATACAATTCTTAGACCTAATACTTATGTCTGTGCAGTCATGCTCCTGTTAGAACAGAAAACAAAAGCAAAACAAAGAAAAAACAATGTGATTGAACATGGAAGGAGAATAATTGGATAAAGGAAATTGCAGCCAAGCTGGAAATGCTGAATTTAAAAAAAGCACAAATTATTTTTATATAAACCTATTTTATTTTTAACTGCTTCTAAGTTTCCTAATCCTTTACTATTTAGTAAAAAATACAGGAGTGTCATTTCACTTCAAAAAGTTAATTTTCAGAACAAACCGACAAACAAAGTGGATGTAACGATACCAAGGCATTCCAGAGTTTGAACAAGTCACACGCGTATCAGAACAACCATTGTGTGGGTTTGTAGCACTTTCCTTGTGCGAATAAATATAGATCCCCATGTAACGGTGGGAAATATTGTGAGTCAGAAGGAATAGATGTTCCCAAATGGGCTTCAGTTTGTGTGTTTAAAAATAAATCAAAAACAAACTCAGATATGTGAAATCCATTTATTTTCAGAACTAGGATAACTTACCTTAGGAATTTTAAAACAGGGCATTTTTAATATGCAGTTGTACCATTACAACATAAAAAATGAGTCTAAAGGGTACTTACAGATATCAAACAAAAGACATATAAAATAGAAAGATGAGGAAATACAATACTAAATTATACAGTTAATATTTGCAGTGTAATTTTACTCATGTCAATGCATATACATGAGTAAGGATATGAAGAATCATATATTATATACCTGGCCATTATTGTTTTATTGACATTGTCCCACTGATTTTTAAATTATAAGTTTTTCATAAGAGTTTTATTTAATGATACTATATTATTTTTAATAATTTTTTGCAAATTCCAATTAATGTGCAGAGGCTATTTATAGCTACTAGAGAGATTTGTGGACTTGCCTATTTAATAGCATTTGATAGAAAAGTGCAAAAGTTAAGATGTTTATACTTTTTATGTATGTTTTTGTGTTCTATGCAGCATCAGCTTCCCAAAGATAGATCTACTTTCATTTAGAAAATTGAGTGAAAAAAAAAAAACTACAAGTGAATATTTGGTCTATGAACCACATCAACGGTTGTGAACAAGAAGTTTGTCTTGAAACAACATAGGGAAATTGAGGAACGACAAGCAAGGTTACTTTCTGGATACTGCATACCTGCCATGATATGAGAGTTTCTTGCCCTCTCTCCCTTTCTCTCCCTCTCTCTCCCTCCCCACACACTAAAGTGGATCTATAAACTTCCATATTGTATTGGCTCACTGTTTCATCTTCCCTTTTTTCTGTCCATAGTTCCATAATTAGGAGCATCTGACTAAATGTTCCTAAGAGTATTCCCTACCCTTTGTCAGGTAGGGAAGATGATTTATATTCTGGTCTCCACTTCTTGTCTTCTGTATGAATATTCATAATGAGAGAACTGAAAATAAATTAAATGGTTGCAATGGGGGGCATCAGTTATTTTTTTTTAAAAAAAAGCTTTGCTGGAGTATACAGGAACTATTAAAATGACTTTCATAGACGGTTGACTAAATTATGAAGTTTTCTACTAATATTAAGCACGTGTATCTAAGTATCCCAAAAGCAGAGAAATCCAAGCTCTCATCTTTAGTACATAAAAGAAAAAGAAAAAGCTATAAAAAGTTTCTAAAGTTTGAAGGGCTTGCTAGCAAAGCATATTAGAAATTGCCATATTTTAGCCATTTCTGGATTTATTTGATGTTTTGTAGAGGTTTTTGTAGAAGAAGATCATAGATTTTTTTCAATTACTGTCTCTTAGGGTAAGAATATATGATATATATTTGATCCTTGCACTTCTGCAGGCACACTAAGAGGTAACAAATTACAATTGGTAGGAACAAGAATATTTAATTTCAACATTCAGAATTCTATAAAAATAGTTAAGAAAATATATGACTATAAATTTTATTCAGAAATTGTAGTCTTTTATCCTTGTTATTACAGTTAACATTGGGTAAAGAAATGTGGGGAATTTGCAAACAAGTAACAAATATGATATCTATAATTTGTGCGTTGTTTTAGCTGGTGTTCTTTAGAGGCAGAGAACCAACAAGATGGATTTACTGAGATTTGAAAATAATAAGGGCAGAAAAAAAAAAACACACCCAAGAAGCTGAGTAGTTACCCAGTCCTTGAGACTAGGTGTCTCAAAAATAAAAATATTCCCAGAATCTTTCTCCCGGGCAGGGGATGAGAGGTGAGGACCTCAGTCACACTATCCACCGGTGGTAGTTTAAATAAGAATGGCCTCAAAGGCTCATATATTTTAGTATATATTGTTGTCAGGGAGCGGTGCGATTTGCAGATGATTTGAAGGATTAGGAAGGGTGACTTTGTTGAAGGAAGTATAGCCTACACCTAGCAGTTCAGATTCTCCTCATTCTCCTCTTTCCACTTAGCCTATCGATCAGAATGTAGAACTCTGAGACACTTCTTTACCACCATGTCTGCCTGCTTGCCTGCATGCCTCCATGTTCCCTGCCATAATGATAATGGACTAACAGCACCTCTGAAATCATAAGCAAGTCACAATAAAATTCTTTATTTTATGGGAGGTACTATAGTCACATGTCTCTTCCCAGTGATAGAACAGAGATGAAGATATCTTGCAAGATCCAGGAAGCTGGAAAGTTCCTAGACAGCTGCTGGTCCCTCTGAACTCCAGGGTGAAAACTTGAAAACCCTGGTTTTGTTATCAGTGAATGAATCTACAGTGGTAGTAACAGGGAAAACCAGTTAGATGGAAATAGGACAAATGACATGATAGACTTCCTTCTGAAATACCCATCCTATTTGGGTTGCTACCTGCAGGTGCCACCCACAGTCTATGTGGGCCTTTCCACATTAGTCAAGGCAAGCTGGACAATTCTTCAGGGCAGGTTCTCCATGGAGGTGATTCTAAATACGGTATGTAATATTAAAGCCAATATATGGAATCTGACATATAGAATAATACAGATGATCTGACTTTCAATATACCACATTGTTTATAAGTAAATATATTCATTTGCTTAAGAAACATATATATTTTGAACTTTATAGAATTCAAAAACTAGAAGCTTATAATACAAAGATAGATGGCAATGTACTATGGAATAATCCTTCCTATGTTGTGTGAATATATGTCACTAAGATTGGTTTAATAAACAAGGTGATTGGCCAACAGGATACAATCAAACTGAGAATGATGGGATGATGAAGGGGTGGAGTCAAATTGACACCACCCAGCTGCCTAGGAAGCAGGACATGTAGAAAATGAGGTGACAAGCCATGAGCCATATGATAGAACTTAAAAAAGACATATGGATTAATTTAAATATAAGAGCTAGTTAGTATAAACCTGAACTATTCGACTAACCTCTTTAATTTATTTAATAATTATTAAGTCTCTGAGTCAGTTATTTGGGAAGTGGCTGCCACTTATTTGGAAACAGGTTGTTGGTACAGGAAAACTCCACCTACAGCAAAGTGCTATGTATTTAAACTTATTTAACTTATGTGCTGCATCATGAATTCTAATATGTCTTAAAAATACAAGCTCAGAGACAGATAACGAA
>JAQHUG010000321.1:2001628-2017147 GCA_028555095.1 Dicrostonyx torquatus
GGTAGTGGGGGAGTGGGAAGGCCTGGGACAAGGGGAGTAAATGTAAATTTTTCTTTTAACAATAAAGAAAAACGCAAATAAATAAAAAACTATGTCTAAAAGTTATACAATATATTTAGTATATTAAATTAAAATTGAGAAGAAACATCATTATAGTAATTTCAGTTTAGAGTTTAGAAACTAACCTGAATGAATGGCAGCTGCATCAGTTGGACAGTTTGAAGCAACAATCTACTCATAAGTGGCTAAATACAAAACAAAGAAAAATGATTTTCCCTGTCTCTTAAGTAGAACATCTGGGCAATTTTATAATTTTATAATTCTGGAAAAAAATATTTATTTCAGTTGAGCTGCCTCCAACATGTTGATCTGCTAGCTGGCATTATGGATGGGGACTTGTCTACTTTGATTTACTCATAGTTGACTGTGTATGAATCTGATATAAGTTTCTCCAAAGATCCAAGATGTAACTTAATAGAATTATTATATAGGACTTATCTTAAATTCAAGAGAGCAAAGCATAGGATTTACTCATGAATTTGATAAATAATAATTTAAGAAAGCAAGTAATAAGTCATTATTTTTGTTTTGTAGGCATATTCCTAAAAATTATGTGCTGGAATTGTTTGATGACTTCATCCTTTGCCCCAAGAAATGAATTAATGTAAAATTTTATTTAATTTTATTTAAATGAACAAATAACCAGATCATCCCTGAACTATGTGGTAGAGTATACAAAACTTCTTAATTATATTAAGTAAGTTAGCATCCAAAAATTTCAATTAGTCTCTATGCCTGTAAGTTGGCCAATTGTCTTATGAAACTGATCTAATTTAGTTAATTTTCAATAAACGTTTTGAAAAATAAGTTACAAATTTAAAAACTTTGCCAACTCACATAATTGGTAAAGTTGTCATGAGTTCACATTGGAAAATACCTTCTAGAACTAAAGACTTGATTTCTGAAGCAGTGTGAGCACAGGAAGAACAGAGCCACATACACAGAGACCTAAACTTTGAGAATGGTATAGTACCACACACAAAATCCTTAAAACACCTTTCTTTTTATATTAGGAAGATATATATAGCAATCGAGAATAGAAAATACATAAAAGAAACATTAAAAGCATTCAACACATTATGATGTAGAAATTAACAAAATTAGCTATGCAATCAAAACATGAATACATCACTAAAAATAGCTTTTCACTGTCATTAATATGTAATAGGTATAGCTTATATGTATAATTTTTAATGTCCTTTTGATTTAAAATGCTAGCATATGGTATATACAGAATAATATGTTAAATCATCATTTCCTAAGATAGATTGAATGCTGTCAATAATATTTTCTTAAGCTTTCAATCTGGAAATTTCAATTTAGAAATATTTATTTTGTTTGCCAGACTAAACTGTGACAAAGTCAAGTATCAATGTATATAGGTGCATGATTTCCTCTTTTCTCCTAACATATTTGGATAACTATATAGACATAAACTACTGTCATTATCTTTTTTTTCTGGACCTCTTCTTTTTATCTCTGATTGTATTTTTGCATCTCTCATGTAAGAGTTTGAATTACATCTGAATCTCTAATACTGTCAGAAACACGTACTGGTGAATTATTTAGTTTCCTTCTTTTGATTAATATAGGGCTGTTTTTAAAAATCGTTTTATTGTTATTTAAATTTTCCATACAATATTTTTCTTTTATTAGTTCCCCGTGCTACTTCTATATCCTCCCTACCTCCCCAACTTCATGTTCTTTCTTTTTTCTTCTCTCTCAAACAAAATAAAAAATCAAAACAGCCAAACAAATAGGTATATCAATAAAACGATTCCTAACGATGTATGTCTACACTTTTAGATCAGTTCTTCACTCGGCTGTTATCAAAGAAGCTTCTTTTTGCCTTAGATGGTAGTGAACACAAAGACCCAAAACTGGACAATGTGAGGTGAGTGAGAGACTTCATATCACTTGCCTTTAAATAAAGGTTCTTTTAAAAATAAAGGCCAACAATCCCAGTTCCCTCTCTCTCCCTTCCTCGACTCCTCCCACCCTCCCCCTATTCAACACCACCTGAGGGTCAGGGACTAGTGTTGTTTGAAGTTTCCTGTTCCACCAGGTCCCACAGCCATTTATTCCCAAAGAAATTACACAGAGGTCTATATTAGTTATAAACTGATTGGCCTAGTAGCTCAGACTTCTTATTAACTCTTATAACTTATATTAGCCCATTACTCTTGTCTATGCTAGCCTAGTGACTCAGTACATATCTTGCTTCTTTTGTGGCTGAGTAAGACTGGGACTGGGATTTCCTTCTTCCTAGAATTCTCCTGTTCTTATTGACCTACCTCTACTTCCTATCCTTCCTGCCTTATTAAAATGTAATTGACAGGGTATAAATCATTGTCCCACAGCAGACTATCACTGTTTCTTAACTATGGGCAGAGGCAAGAGGGAACCATGACTGAAGTAATATCAGGGCAGAGACGGTGGGAGGTCAGAGAAGGGAGAGGAGCATGTATAGAGCAGGGGACCCCCTTAAAACATTTAATGAACTTGATACTGGATAAGAAAGTAGGAATAGGGAGCCTGAAAGATGGCTATGTGGGTAAAGGTATTTGCAACCAAACAGATGACCTGAACACAGAGACCCACAGGGTAGGATTGGAATGTAAAATAAGAAAAGATGCTTTTTGCTTTTTGTAATTTTATAAAAGTATGAAATGCCTTTCCTATGATCAGTCTTCATGCAGAAGGGTGATTGGCGGAGGACTTGGTCCTGCCTTAAGTTGGTATGCCAGACCTTGTTGACTCCCCAAGGAAGGCCTTACCCCCTCCTAGGAGTGGATGAGGAATGGGAGGAGGGGAAAATGGAGTGGGAGAAGGAGTAAGGGTAAGGATGGGAAACTGGAGTTGGTAGTAAAATGAAAAGTATTTTTTCTAATAATAAAATTGAGAAGAGTATAGGCTAAATATATTTCTTTCGAGTAATGCTCTATGTTTGAGTATTCTTCCAATTCCTATTTAATTTAAACTTTTGATTATAAGAGGTATTATATATATAATAAATAAGACAAATCTTGTCTAACTCATTTTTCTTTCTATATTTACACTTGAAATGCCTTACTTGTCCAGATTTCAGGGAAAGGATAACAATTTCCCAGTTGTTGTTGTGACAGAGATTGTTTTTAAAATGTGATGTTGCATAAATTTTTGCTAATGTTTATAATAAAAAGGGCATGGTAAAAACTATACAGTTGAAATATTAAATAAAAGATGAAATGATAATAAGAGAAGATTCAAAATATGGTGCTAGCAGGTCACTGCACATAGGAGCTGATTCTGATCGGAACTGTCTTTGCTGGCACCTTTGTTCTCAGTGTTGATTAGCTGTCATATGTGGAAACTTGGTAGGACTCGCATTTTCATAAAACTTTCACAACAATAATCAAGGCTAACGCCCATCATAGCTATTTCTTCTGCCAGATCATTTGAAAACAATATCTCCTCTTTAAGGCATCATGTCAGCCTAAACACTGTATTTTGCAAAAATAGAGTACCTTAAATAGGAAAAGTGTACCATTTTATTCTCTATATCCAGAGAGATAAACAAGCATAGAGGTTTTTTTTATATATATAAAGGCCTGTGTTTGAATATGTTCTGCTAGTATTAAGAAGTAGGGAAGAAATATATTCGGGGGTAACAGACTTATCAAGGTCAAATCTGTTGATATTTATACAGCAGAGAATTATTTCTTTTATAACATTCTCTCAATTAGCCAGTCTTTACATTTCAGTTGTTCAGTAAGAATTTAAAAAAGAGGGAAACTTTATTTTCCTATTTTTCGTTTTCCCTTTCCCTTTTTAAAAGATTTTATAAACCAATACTGTATTTATATAATTTGAAATCTCTTCCCCTTCTTCTCCTGTGCCTTCTACTTTCTCTCACATTCGTGTCCTCTTTTTCTTTAATTATTATTGCTATATACACACACATATGTACATACAGACATACATATATATATATACACACACACACATTTCTCTCTGTTTATATACCCATTGGGGAGGGGGTGGCTTAGAACAGAGGTGTAGTGAATGGGCATTGCTAACTAATAGACAGAATGTCTTAAATGGAGTATGGGCTGGGAGAGCAGAGTAATGGGGGAAGTATGGAGAGATAGAATAGTGAAGACTTTTTTTCATTTTTTATTAAATTTAAAAGAAAAATTTACATTTACTCCCCTTGTCCCAGGCCCTCCCGAACCCCCCCTAACCCACAACCTTCCCCCTGCTTCCTTAAGATGGGGCAGGATACCCTGCCCTGTGGGAAGCCCAAGCCCCCCCAAAATCTCGGTCTAAGAAGGTGTGCATTCATATAGAATAGGTTCCCAAAAAGCCAATACATGCAGAGGAGATAGGTCCCTGTGCCATTATCATTGGCTTCTCAGTCAGTCCCCATTGGCAGCCACATTCAGAGAGTCCAGTTAGGTCATATGCCCATTCAGTCCTGGTCCAGCTGGATTTGATGAGCTCCCAGTAGATCAAGCACACTGTCTCAGTTGGTGGGCCAGTCCCTCGCGGTCCTGACTTCCTTGCTCCTCTTCTCCCTAGTGAAGACTTTTGAAAAGCTCTAAAGAAACATGCTACTATAGGTAGTTCTGAAAAATGCATAATAAGCATATGTAACAGGAGTTTAAATCGAGTTACTTTGCAAATGGACTGACAATGCCTTTCCCAGACACCACAGACCAGCAAGTAAAGAGTCCAGTGCCAGGAATGCATTAAATATTTTAGAGTTGTTGGTGAGTGGGGTCCCATAGACCTATAAATATTACAGGGTATTTTCATTCCTCTTGGTTTCCTTCCAAAATTTTATGATGTGTTATTATTAAAGACATCACAGTTGGCACACAGTGTATAGAGAAATAAAGCTGGTATCGGCCGACCTTATAAACCTAATTAAATTTCCTAAGTCTTTTAAGCCTTGCTTCTCCCCACCAGAGGGAAATATTTCAGTTGGGAGAAGCTTACACACCACCTTACTTAAAACACTAGCTTATGTTAATAATCAGTAAATAAAACATTATCATGATATAAAATGCATAATTGGGGTATTGTGAAAATAAAATAGACTTTCAGTAAAATGAAAAAAGTTTTAAAAAAAGATTTCTGGCATATATGTCTACACAAAGAGGACACCAGATCTCATTATAGATGGTTTTGAGCCACCATGTAGTTGCTGGGAATTGAACTCAGAGAAGTGAGTGCTCTCACCTCTGGGCCACCTCGCAAGGCCCTCCCAAAAGATATTTTTAAAAAGAAATTTTCATGTATACACTTGTGGTCTGTGACACTGTGATTACTAAATATATATTTTTATTGACATTCTAGTCAATAAAGACTGAATACCAGGACAGGAGAGTGTTTTGCAGTTCTGAGTTTTCCAACATAGTAGTTCCTAGTCTCTTGTGACTATTTTACTTAAATATAAATCAATTTAAATGCACAAATAACTATGCACAACTAACTATGGGCAACTAAGAAATGCTGAAGATATGAGAAACAGTCTTCACCAGAAAGAGCACACTAGTTGGTTATCCAATATCTAATGGTCAGTTCTGAAAATATGCGCATACAAAGGACATTGTACAGACTGGGCATATTTACAAATGTACGTGTATATACATAAGCATATAGTCATGTAATAGAAAATAATGGAAAAAAACTGAATTTGAAAAAGAGCAAGGACGGGTACTTGGGAGGGCTTGGGTGGAGGAGAGGGAAGGGGAAATGATGAATTATATTTTAATCTAAAAAAAATACTGGGTGTTGTGGCACACACCATTAATTCCTACACTCAGGTGGCAGAGGTAGGTGGGAGATCTATGTGAGTTCGAGGCCAGCCTGTTTTATAAAGCAAGCCTCAGGACAGCTAGGACTGTTATACAGAGAGCACTGTCTTGAAAAACAAAATCTCAAAATAAAATTGAAAAATGAAATGTAAAATTATTCTTTTGACCACATTGTGCATATGTACACTGTACAGTAATTACTCATGACTACGATACTCAACTGTATACAGCATTCCATCACTGCAGAAGGTTCCAGAGTTCATGGAAGTTTCAGGAATAATATGATTGCATGTTTATTAAAATTTGTCTATGTACAATATTTACCTGATAAGTAATACCTAAAATGGAATCAAGTTTGTGGTGCATTTGTCTTTTGCTACAATATAGTTTCAAGCAATGAATTCAGCTAGTTCTAGTAGGCAATGCTGACCTCTTCAACATCCTCCATTGCTTTCTTTAAGTGTGACAAGATTCAGAGCTGAGAGGAGGTAGTGAGTAATGATTAATAGCAGGAACTCTGAGGCTCAGCTGCTCATATTCAAATCCATTTTCCTACCCATATGAACTTGGACAACTTACTTAACATTTATTCACCTCAATTTCCTTATCTGCAGAATGAGTATGGTGTGAATTATATTATCACCTCTTCATACTGACATTTATAAAGTCACTTTTATCTTACCATATCTATGAAATACTAGCACAAGAATATGTTAAATTGTAATATAATTTAAGTTCATTCTATGTGTTTTATTATAACAATTGTATATCTATATATTTTAATAGATTTTTTCAAACATTTTGTGAAATTGTGAAGAAAATATGATACACAGTTGTGATTGTTAAAATTGTAATTTATTTTTTACATCTATTTATATGTTACAGGCAAAAATGTAACTGTGGCTCTTTCTGGACAGATTACATTCATTATGAGTAATATTTAGATCATAATTTTTAATTATTTTCTGCCTAAGAACAAAATATACATGATTATTTGATAATTTAAAAAATCTTCATTATAAATAAAGACAAGACAGGGAAGCTTTCCAATCTAAGCCTTCCTGTTTGTTTATTATATACAATGGCAACTTATTCCTTTGTTTTTTTTTTTGGCAGTTTGTTCCTTTAACTTTTTAAGTCTACTTCTACCACCTAGAAATGAATGTAAGAATATGAATGATTTGTAGAATTTTGATAGACTATGAGATGATTTGTATGCAAATGATGCAGACAATAATATACGGTAGGTGACCAACAAATGCAGTTTTTATTATGCTATTACAGTCATAGTAACTACTCTCCGTGTGTAAAGCTTTGGCAATATGGTTTCTCTTCCCACAACACACGAAGTGTGTCCTTGGCTCTGGTATGTGATAGTGAAGAAATGATACAATGCCACTGTAGCTTGATTCCTACTTTAAAAAAGTATATAAGGCAATCATAATAGCAGATTGTTTTTAAACATTTATTTCCTCAAAGAAAATAAAGGTCTCGAAAAGGAATGATAAATAATATGTAAACGTCATGGTAGAAAGTGAATATATTTGGGCACATTGGAAATTTGAATACCTGACAACAGAACCCACCTGCAAGTTTGGAGGAGCTCAGCAAACACTCTGCAGGGTTTGTCCAAGCACTCTACATTGTAGCCTTTGCCAAAGTTTCCCTTGTAAGTAGATTTATTAATTATTTTAAATTTTGCAACATGTATGAGCCTAATAGTGATAGACTTGACATTAATTATATGATAAATTGCATGAATCAATCAAGTGCTTACATTTAATGAAAAACTATATAGAGGAAAATGTGCCTGTCATTAATAACTCTTAGGTGATCTCCTATCATAGATTAAGAAATAAGAACTAAAATAGATGGAATATGTTATCTGTAGTAAAGATCAGATAGGTAAAAAACTTGGTTTGAAAGTTTGGCAATTTGACTGTGTTTAAAATTTAGCATTTGACCTATGAGGTTGCAGACAGGTATCAGGGCAGATGAAAGCATGGGACAACGGAACAGCACTAGAAAGTCAAGTTGTGATGTCTGGAAATTCACGAAGATGAAAAGGCTGTCCGTGTCACACTCAGCCGTTCTCTTTGAACTTGTAGAAAGAGCCCTTCACTTCATGGGCACAGATCGGAAGGGTGAGGTGGCACACAGTGCTCACCGTGCTTAGGAAGAGATTTCATCTTCATGGGAGATAAATTTAACAGCATTGCAAATCCTCTGTCGTTCAGTCAAATGCAGTGGATCATTTGCTTTTCTCATTTGTTGGTGAATTTGAGACATTTAGCTACATAAATAAAGTCACATTTTCTTTCTTTCTGTGACCTGGCAAGAAGAGGCGTAATGAAGACAGTTTCTTTCAGCCTTACAATCTGTGGGGATATGGTGGGAAAGGCTTGGCAATAGGAGTGTAAAGTAAGGTCACGATTGTCTCTGTGTACAGGAAGCGAGGCAGGGCTGTACAACATCAAGGATTACCCCTGCTGCATTCCCAGGTCATTCACTTCCTCAAAGCAGGGACCAAATCTTCAATCAAAATAGCCTAGGAAGATGTTTCTCTTTCAAATTACAAGTGGTGCAATGTGTAGTAAGATTAGTTCCAGGGAAACAATGACAGCAAACATTCATGTTTCTGTTTCTCAACCAATCTTCTCTTGTTCTGTAAAGACAGCACTTTTGCATGTGATTTCAAACTAATGAGTTCTATGCATATACACCATATTGCTGAAATTATATTTTCTTATTTAAGTTCTTTAGAGACATGAGTGCACATGGGTATACAAACACCGAACACAATACAACATACATGTGGACAGCATGCACATGTAACATATTGCACTTTAAAGACACAAATCATGCTATACACAACACCTGTTGTGTGGTCGTTGGTTTTGTTGCTTTGTATGCTTTTGCTGGCAAAATGATCTTCTGTTTTTCTTTTCTTTTTCTTTCTTTCTTTCTTTTTTTTTTTTTCCGAGACAGGGTTTCTCTGTAGCTTTTCAGCCTGTCCTGGAACTAGCTCTTGTAGACTAGGCTGGCCTCAAACTCACATGATCCTTCCGCATCTGCCTCCTGACTGCTGGGATTAAAATTAAAAGCATGCATCACCACCACCCTGGCAATAAAATAAAATATAAAATTGATCTTTCCTTTGGGGATAGATTTGTCAGAAAGTCTTGAATTTNTTGTAGACTAGGCTGGCCTCAAACTCACAGAGATCCTTCCGCATCTGCCTCCCGAGTGCTGGGATTAAAATTAAAAGCATGCATTACCACCACCCTGGCAATAAAATAAAATATAAAATTGATCTTTCCTTTGGGGATAGATTTGTCAGAAAGTCTTAAATTTTCAGTTTGTCTTTCATTGCTTTATGTTCCAGTGCAGATCTCCTTAAAGAGTTCATGACTAAATAGTGCCAATCATCCTGCCCTAGACCCTCCCAATACTGACAAAGTTTACAATTACATACTCTTAAAGTTTAGATATTATTTTGATTGAAAAAGCTGGACAGAGCAATACAACAAAAAGGTATCTTTAAAAGTTATTTAGTTCTGTCTGTGTTTGGGAACTAGACTGATTTTAGGCTGTGGAAGTATACATAGTATACATATTGTGTAGACAGCAATAGTAAACAGATACATGATATGTTTTGCTTCATTGAAGGTTTTGTAAAGGGAAAAGACTAGCGTATGCAAAAACTGTTGTAACCCACACAGCATAATATCAAAGGAGAATTTTGAATTATGTTAACAAGATATGAGAATACATGCTCCCAGCTCAGAACATAAAAATATTAAATAAAATATGAAGTTAAGACACAAAGTTGCTTTAAATTAATAAACTAGAAGGGAAGTGAGGAAAAGAACTGGAAGCCAAAAATCAAAGCACTGGTCCTAAGGGACGAAGGATTCCTAGTTAGCATTATCCTAAAAAGTGTTCTCTGAATTCTCCTGGCTTGTTACCTGATATTAGCATGACAAGCACATACATGGGAACTAAGACAACTCCTGAGCCTAAAAGTTGCAAAAACATTAGTTCTGAAACCGACTTTACTTTGTCCAAACAAACATACCCACTACTTACTCCACACCCAAAAAAGACAGGCAGGATTATTTAAATCCTTTATTTAGTAAACATGGGGGTGGGAGAATAGAAGGCAATAAGATGCTTACTTTCTTAAGCTGGTCTTCTTGGTTCTAGCTGGAGTCTAAAAAAGAGATATCTTTTCTATTATTAATTATTCATTAGACTTCACCAACATTATGCTAGATAAAGAGTATGTGGAGAAGTATAGATTTTGTCTTTTGGCAGAATTATAGAAAAACTATCACAGAAAATTATGTAAAATATTAGATCAAATTATAAAAGTATTCAGTGCATATATATTGTAAAATTTTGGCTTGAGTGTAAATACTGGCTTTGTTTAATAGAAATGATATGAGTGTATTGTCCCACATTATACAGCTAATTAAAAAATATCTCAAGGAAGTTTAGAAATAATGCATTTATTCATATTGCTTGCATGTGTTAGAAACTTTAAACTAGAATAAAAGCCTAGTAGATTACATTAGTTTTGGAGATAGTAATGTACAGAGCACTGTAACTCCTGAATAATAGAGCAGTTCCTTCTGTTTTTGCATTTTGTGGTGATGATTTATGCATGTCCTTCTGTTAGATAGTGCTAAGCATTGCTCCTTCATTAGAGGTTCCCACAGAAAGTTATGTTTATATTCAAAATTCTGCCCTGGGATGGATCGTATTGTGTGAGAAATAATTACAGGGCAAAAGCGGAGTGCCTCCTTCTTAAATATATATTAGAAATTGTCTTCTTGATGTACCTCCCTGCTTTCACAGTGTGATTCTGTCTAATTATCCCTGGGGATCTTCTGGTCTCACTGCCTATTAAGCAGATGCTATTTTTAACAGTGGAAAATATTTATTTTTCAACTGGATGGTTATCTTGAGTTAGACTGTGCCAGTAGAATATTTCCTAACAAAATTATTTACCTTTTTAAGGTCTTTCAAGTCTTCCTTGTTAATTTCTATCAGTGACTTGGGGCACAGGCACTATCCTTGACATATGGTGGGTAATTGCAGAGTTAATTTTTAGGTTTCCACCAATGTCAACATTATTGCCTCAATAGCTCGTTCTTTTTTCATTGATTCTTTGGGAATTTTACATCATTTACTCGTCTCCCCAGCCCTTCCGGTCCACCCCTAACTCTTGTAGAATCTCTCCCCAAAGGAAAGCTAAAAAGATAAAACTAGAATAAATAAGCAATGATAGTGGGTTTAGAAAATAAAAAAATGAAAAGAAAAGCATTTAACTCCTCTATCTTTCTCACATGTCCATCACCTTTTCATTCGTGTTAGTGGCATTGGGAGCTGCAGTGTACTACGCAGTGTACCCCTTTGTACAAACAGCATTGGTTGCAAGTGTTCTCAATAAGTTAGCTAGAATATCTGTAAAGCTTTGCTATTTCAACTGGTATATTTAGGATAACAAAGTGTTTCTTAAGAATGAACCATAGGATTCGCCAGTTTTGATGGTGTACCAAGGCCAAAGGCCTCAATAGTTCATTCTTAAGAGACACCTTGCTATCTTAAACATACTAATTACAACAGCGGAGTTTTACAACTTTTCTAGTGAATTTATTGCAAGCAGAATGCTAGAAGTGACTTAAGTACAATAAATTTGCATATCTGACATTTGAATGCATGTGATAGTTCTCTTTGGTGTACTTGTTGGTCTTACTGTAACATTTTCAGACTCCTCATCCAAGCTCTAATAAAATTGAGAGATGCCAGTGGCTGCTTCTCTTACCTCTTTCCTTTCTGTACTAGTTAAAGTTTTGAAACTATTTCCAGTTTAAGGTATTGCACTAAATTGAGAGCCTTGAAGAAATAAGATTTTTGCCTAACTTATTTTTTTGGAAAAGAAAAATGTTCATACTAAGTTGTGAACACATGAAATATTTAAAATATTGATGCTGATATATTGTATTGTCTTATGTATAAAGGACATTTACGTGTGAAAGTTCAGTTCAGAATTAAGTATATTTGCTAAAGATAAGTACAAAAAAAGACAAATTCAGAAGTTATTATGTGGCAATATACACTTAAAACTTTAGAACATAAGGACAAAGGGGATGCGTTTTATACTTCTTTTAATAAACACATGGTTGTATAATCCATAGAAAAAGTCACTGTCAAAAATATAAATAATAGTGACTGGAGAGATGGCTCAGGGGTTAAAAGAACTTTCAGGTCTTCCAAAGGACCAACTTCATTTCCCAGATCCACATGGTAGCCTATAACTCCCTGTAATTCCAATTTCAGGGAATTCTGGATTTGAAATTAGAAAAACCTGGTATATATTTTGAGTGAGATACCTACTCTATTTTGAAGTTTTTACTTTGGAGGTTAAGATGCCATATTGTCACAACAGTCCCTCAGAAAAGATTTTAGAAGCAGATCTTTGAAAGTGAATACATAGGTGAGAGTCTATGTTTCAAAATGGTCCTGGAAGTTCAGAAACACAGATGATGACTTGGTGAAATATTGAGTAGAAGGCTTTTTAAGTATCACCTATGTCATTGCTGACAAGTCTGGAAGAAATCCATCATAAAGTGTCCTATGGAGCTTGGGTTTCATGTATCAAGCCAGAAAGGATTGCACACGTGGTACCAGGTGTTGGCCTCTTTGAGCTCAGTCCCCAACTCCTTACCCTTTCTAACCAAATGGCAGTTTAATCTCCTTAACAAATCTAAAGAGTTAAATATACTGTGTGTACACGGACTCATTATGTCTGGATTCTCAAAACACAAATTGGATGCACTCAGAAATAAGTATGAAAAGATTTTGGGGGCTGCTTCTGCATTTTCCTGTATGTTAGAATTGCACACATAACAGCTTGTAAATGTAGATGATAGAGCCTGACTGGACTAACATTACAGAGAGTAGGCTTTCAGCATGAGTAGATCAAACGGTGTCAGTTAGGACATAGGTTAGAATATCAGCCAAAATTATGCCACCGAAAAGGAGCTGGATTTTAATACTGGGTTTTGGAATGTATGTCTTCTGTGCACAATACAGCATGTGTCTATGAACATGGCAACTTTGTCCCAGAAGCACTCATGTCTGCTTCATAGCCACAAGTGACTCTGGGAACTTATTCTCAACTAAATCTATTTCTTCAGTGACCTACTTTCTATATTATTTAAGCACTGAATCTGTAGAATGTCTGACTTAAAATTTCAGTATGCATCCTCATTTTATAGATGCAAACGGAGATGGGAAATAATCACGTGACATTTTTGATTTTTTTTTCAAAGATGAGATCATTGCTATATCTCTTTGGAAATATTTAAAGGATAATAGATGATGTTTCCATGTCAGATGCTGTCTGTGCATTTAATCTTACAATGTGAAATATTCATTAAGCTAAAATATATTCAGGACAGTGCATCAAATATGCAGAGGGAGTGAAATAATCACATCAATTCATGTTTCCATACAGCTTTCAAGAGATGCTCTAGCTGGAGATGGAATGGTTTTAGGTTAATTTGGGATCTTGTTTCCTCAGGGTGAAGATAAAATACCTACTCGCTCTACGTTGATCTACTTTGTCAAACTCAGGACATTTTTCTATAAATGCATTCAGTGAAAAATATTACAAATGATTGATAAAGATGTTTTATGAAAAAAATGGCCTGTGAAGAGTGGGAATACAATTTCCTTAGTCACTTCAGAGAGAGCTCAGGAAATTACCTTCTCATTCTGTGCTCAGAATCTTCAAAAAGTATGGGTATCTACAAAATTGTACTCTGCTGACCATAGAAAATCAGACATGCCAAACAAGTACACAAAGACCTTCATGTGTTGAAGACCACACCATAGGTGTAAAATAACACTCTAAGTGTATTTGTATCTAGTTTCTTTTTTTTTTAACTCAGCCAAGTTTCTGTTTCAGAATACTAGTAAAACATAATTGATTAGTCTCAAAGTATCAAAGAAGGGAGAACAAAAAAGGGTAGAGAACTTTGAGAAAGAGAACAGCTAAGTTATAGTTACTTTTGAAACAGAAGTCAATTCCAGCTCTAGGAGTCTACTTGTGGGTCAGCAGTAACATCCTGCTGTGGACTTTTCTTTCTGTTTTCCAGTCTTGTATCTTAATCATGTTTGACAACACTCTTTTCCTCAAAACTTTCTTCCTGTTTATAATGTCCTAACATCTATTCTATCTCTAATGAGCTCCATAATTTTATACATTAGTTTATTCTGTCAATTTCATATTTTCCTTAGCTGTTAGTCTTTAATTTTCTCCTCCCTGTTTGTACCTCAGATGCATTTTCTCCTGGGGTAGTTTGATCCATTGGACTACATACAGCAATATACACTTTGAATTCCAGCACTCCTGTTTCCTATGACTAAGTACTGACACAGTGTGTATTTACGTGTGTGTGTGTGTATGTGTGTGTGTGCAAGCAAATAAATTCCCTGTTACAGGTACAGCTCTTATAATATACAAATATTCAACTTGTGATTATACCCTCCATGAGGTTGACACATGTGTGCTAATGTCTGGTTCAATAAGAGTTACTTTTCAAGCAGTTGGTTAAATAAGCACATGCCATTTTGATTATGAGATTGGGTGACAGAAAATATTAAATACATAATAATCTCAAATTTAACATCTTGCAACCAAAACAAAATATATAAGTACAATATTGAACATATTTTAAAACTATATTTTATACACTATATATTATACACTACAATATACACTTTTTATACTACATGAATTTTAGAAAGATACAACCATTCATAGCATGCATGTGCACACACAAACACACACACACACACACATATATATATATATATATGATGACCACTAATACTTATAATTAATAAATATTTATAGAATAATGATGAAGGTTTAGTGATAATGATATTGACAATATGACTGAATTAATGTAACTGCAATTAACTGTGCCAACTATGTTTTTCTGGGAAATCTTAGGCACTCAGTAAATTTCTTTGAATAAAATATAACATGGAACTTCACATACTTATTACTTATAAGTCTGAGATAGCAAGCTAAAGATTGCTAATAGAAATTCTTAATTTTAGGCATAACTTTGCCAGGAAGGAATCTGCAGAAGAAAAGCAAATGTACTTTCTAAAATGATAGAGACCTAACCCTCAGAAAAGAAGTTTTTCTACAAGATCCCACTGAGAGTGTTGACACATGTGCAAGCACATAGATGCACCCCCAAACACACACTATTAGTGCCTTGCAATCATAATTATATCTTCCAACCTGCTACACTAAATAAGAAGACTACTTATGAAGAAATTGGTGCGGGACAATTCTGTCAATCATGGTTTAAATAAACGCTGATTGGCCAGGCAGGAAGTATAGGCGGGAAAACCAGACAGGAAGTAGAGGTGGAGCAAGGAAAACAGGAGAAATTGGGAAGCAGGAAGCTTCCCTGGCATTCCTGCACTGATCTCCAAGGAGGCAACATGTAGTAGCCCAGCTGAGACAAGATACTGGTCATATGGCTGACAATGGGTTAATATAAGTTATGGGAGCTGGTAGGAAGACTGAGCTAATGGGCCAATCAATGTATAACTTGATGTAGACTCT
>JAQHUG010000321.1:2050594-2063550 GCA_028555095.1 Dicrostonyx torquatus
GCCTCCTACCTGATGTCTCCTGTTCCCATCCTCACCTGCCCTAGTATACCTGCAAAATCAAAGGATACTCCCATCTTCCCACAAGGATGCTTACTCAAATGTGTTAATAATAGCAGTTTTATTTATAATAGGCAGAAACTGTAAAAAACTTAAATGTTCCACAACAGAACAATGGATAAAGAAAATGTGGTTTCTGCAGTTAAAAAAAAATGGTATCATGAAATTTGGAACAAGAAAAAAAAAATATCATCCTGAGTGAAGTAATCCAGACCTAGAAGCATAAACGTGATTCTTCACTTATAATTGGATATTAGCTGTTAAGTAAAGCATAACCATGCTATAATCCACAGACCCAGACAGGCAAAGCAATAAAGAGGGCCCTAGCATGGACACTCAGATCTCCCTGAGAAGGGGAAATCAAATAGATTTTACCACAAGGTTTTCATGTTTGCTGGTTTTATTATTGTGTTGTTCCATAGCCCAGAAGGCTCAACCACTCATTTCTCCTGGCTCCACGTGTACAGTAATAGAATTGCAAATGCTCATGACTCTAGCATATTTACCATTTAGAGCTCACCTAGACTATCGTTCATTTAGTAGTATCTGTATATGTGTAAAAGTCTAAATTGAATAAGCCAGTAGCAGTAGCAAACAATTATTCAGGATATAGGTTTTAAAATACCTGAGAGATAATGTTTTGAGGGATGGAGCATTTAAAATTTAAAATTCATTAAAATCTACCTCTCTGTAACAAAAAATATTTTATATTGAAATAATACCATTCAACCAATATTGCATTTTCACATCATTGTCAATATACTATATTTTATATATATATATATATATATATATATATGTATATAAATAATATATACACTTCATGTTTTAAATAGATCTACTTTATGGTTAATTTTATGCTTATCTTGCAAGTTATGTTGGTTTAAATATATAATAATAAGTATGTACTTAGATATTATAGAAGACTTCTGAAAGTGTTTATATGTTAAAAAAGTTAAATATATATTATTTTCTCTACTTTAACCAAATATATTTTATCTGAAATTAAATAGAAACACATGATCATATTTCTTTGATTGATGAATTTTACAACTTTTATATTGATAATCTCACTGCAAGGAATATGTCCAAAGAAAATTATCTCAGCACTGGTAATAGAGCCACACTTTCATGTGTGCTGCAGTGCTATTTATTAATAGTACCCAAGAAATAAAAACAACATAAGCATCCATCAACTAATGAGTGGACAAAGAAATATGTAGCTAAAAATAATGACACCTGTCACTGGCCATGCAGGGGTGAAGGAGGGTTCATCTGTATTTCTGTGCTTTGATTGGTTAAATAAAAAAGCTGCCTGGGCCATTTGATAGTGCAGGATTTAGATAGGAGGGGAAAAGAAAAGAGGACGCTGGGAAGACTGGGTCAGAGCAAGTCGCCATGAAGCTCCTGCCGCAGTTGGAAGTACCGTAGATCCATCCGGTAAGTCACCCACCTCGTGGTGACATACAGACTTTTATAATGGGTTAGTTTATGAGGTAAGGGCTAGCCGGGAAGAGGCTAGAGATAATAAGCCAGGCAATATTTGAATTAATACAGTCTCATGTGGTTATTTCGGGCATAAGCAAACAACCAGCGGCTGAGTGGGCCAGCAGCTAGGGGCTTGGGAGCTAGGCGCTGGGAACACACAACCCACACCTCTCCCTCTAATTACAACAGAGGGGACTAGAGAATAGTATGTTAAGTGGGGGGGGAAGGTATAGAAGTTTAAGTTCTACATATTTTTAATTTTATCTAGAATTTTAAAAATGTTCATTAAAATGTTCAACACATCTAGGTTTAGAATGGCATGGTTAGTACGGGCTGTGGCAATGGGTGGAGGATAGTAAGATAGGTAAAATTGGTCCACTGATGATGATGTTAAATTCAGATAAAAACAAGAAGCTCTGTCGTACAATTGCACAAAAGTATTTTCACTATCAGTAAATGATAGATGCTTCAGTGCACAAATACTCTTAAGCACTTCTAAGTATTCTGGCTCTTTACCTTCCTCAAAATGCCTCTGCTTTAAACCACTGCCAGCTGGCTACTCAGGCCATAGCCTGGGGGGAATTCTGTTCCCCTAGGGGAAGAATTTTGTTCCCCCAGGCAATGGCTCTGTTGATGCCACTAAAGGTAATTTTAACTAAATCTCTATCGTTTTAATAAAACTTGAGATTCAAAGGCTAGGGTAAAAATGTACCAAAGAGTTAGAGTAGCAGCTGGCTAAATTTTTCCTAGTCTACATCTGAGAAGACTTTCTCCTCCCACATGGACTATGATCCTGTCTGCTACTTCCTGTCAACTAGTTCCTAACCCTGTCTCTGAGCCCATGTTAGTGATGTAGTGGCATTTCATTTGTATTTTAGTAAATAAAGCTGCCTGAAGATCAGAGAGTAAAACAGTCTCACTGGTCAGCCTTACCTACCAGTCAGTCAATGGTAACACACACCTTTAATCCCATTAGCCACACTAGTTGTCAGAGAAACTGAGTGGTATATGCCTTTAATCCCAACCCTAGAGAGAATTATAAAATGGGAGAAGTCAACTCCTAGACTCAGTTTTACTCTGGGATTTCTAGAGGGAGGATCGCTATTTCGGACTGAGGTTGAGGTAAGAGCCAGTGACTGACTACTTTATTTTTGGATCTTTAGGTTGACCCTAATTTCTCTCTCTGAGTTTTTACTAATCATGCTTCAATTCTATTTCATTATTGCCATGGATTTTTTATATTAATTCGAATTTTGTATATTAATGCAAATGCAACACATTTCTACATAGTTAAGAAAATGTAGCAGAACAAATGTAACATATCTTTGCCTAGTTAAACAAATATTCCACAATCTTTCTCTCTGTTTCTCTAAAAAAAAAAAGGTTTTAACTTTAACATAATAAAAATAACTGCCCCAGCTCTATTATGCTGCCCATGACCCCATGCACTGTGGCAGGTGTGTTTACTCAGCTTGTGTTTCTCCTTAAAGTGCCAGCTGCTCAGGTGTCGGCTCTACAGCAGTGCCTATTAAAGGTGCTGGATCTGGATCTGTATTTTGCTGTTGGTTTCTTCTTTTTATTTATTTATTTATGAATAACATGAGAACTCAGAGAGTTAGAATAGCAACTGACTTTCTTTCTTTGTTGGTGTCCCTGGAAGCCTCTCTTCTTCCATATTGCCTCAACTAATAAACCTACCTATGATCCTCCCTGCTTCTTCCTACCAAATAGTTGCTAACCCTGACTTTCTGAGCCCAAGTTAATTTTACTTAATTAATGCATATCAACACATTTTTACATAGTGAAACAAATGCAGTGTAAACAAATGTAATACATCTATGCTAGTTAAATAAATATTCCATAATGATGTCTACATGATTTAAAACATGACATGGTTACCCATAAACATATCTAACTATATGTTTAAAATACATAAAAACCTAGCTCTTATCAACAAAAAATGTTTTAGATTGAAAGAATGCCTTCCTACCAATATTTAATTTTCATGAGTCATCCTTACTTTACTATGCAATGTTAATAATAAATAAATCTTCATAGATGCTGGTCAAGGAAATTCCAGAGAACTCCAAAAACAATGCAGGCTATTACCATTTCTCTTAGGGGCCCAGAAGAGTTTGCTAAACCATTGTTTAAGAAATTATATGCATTAGTTACAAGACATTGAGAAATCAAGCCGGTACTGGCTTGGAAGTATCCTCTCTGATGGCTAACTTTCACAGTGCCCCAATGCTGAAGAAGAAAAACCATTAACAGTCACTTTAATAGGAACACCAAAACTGCAGTAACAACTGGACTATAGGTAAAATGGTGGTATAAACATTGCGGGGTGATCAATAAGTTTCTACTCAGAATTGCTCAGCATACTATATAGAAGTGAACTCATACCTAGAATTGTAAACCTGGTCAGAAAGTCAAGATAGGGGATTTCTTAGGTCTGATGACGATTATTTTACTAAGGGGACAATATCAAGATGTCACCTAAATACTTAATCCTTGGGTGCCTCATCAGTGCAGTAGACACTATGTCAGTTTCATGAATATGTATTCTTATAATCACAGACTACTGTACTGCATATTATATTACCGCATAAGAAGTTTCTTTTTTAATTGATTTTATTGAGTTATACATATTTCTCTGCTCTCTCCCTTTCTCTCCCCTCCCCTTCATCCCTCTCCATGGTCCCCATGCTCCCAATTTACTCAGGAGATCTTGTCTTTTTATAATTCCCATGTAGATTAGATCCATGTATATCTCTCTTAGGGTCCTCAATATTGTCTAGGTTCTCTGGGATAGTGATTTGTAGGCTGGTATTCTTTGCTTTATGTTTAAAAACCACTTATGAGTGAGTATATATGAAATTGTATTTCTGGGTTTGGGTTATCTCATTCAATATAATGTTTTCTAGATCCATCCATTTGCCTGCAAATTTCAAGATGTCATTCATTTTTCTACTATGTAGTACTCTGTTGAGTAAATGTACCACATTTTCCTTATATGTTCTTTGGTCGAGGGGCATTTAGGTTGTTTGCAGGTATTGGCTATGGCAAACAGTGCTGCTATGAACATAGTTGAGCACATGTCCTTGTGGTAGGCTTGAGCAACCTTTGGGTATCTTTGTGTAGTGTTTGGTGGCTAATATAGAGATTCACAGCAGGTCAACGTGTGGAGAAGTTGAGTAAGAAACCCTAAGCCCTAATGACACATCCATATCACATACTTTTGCTATTAAGGCTCAGGAAACAAGTCACAAGAAAAAGAAGAAAGATTGTAAGGAGGAGAAGTGAGGGATGTTTCCTAAATAATAACATCTTCTGTATATGACAGTCACTGCTGTGCAATCAAAAAAGCAATGATTGTTGTTAGAAGACTGTTACAAAAATCAACACCGTCAACACAGGAATGTCAAGAAAGAAGAAGCTCAGAGGACCTCACACCTAGGTGAGGATCTATTGGCAGTTGATGGTAGTTCTGGGAGAGGAGATGGTGTGCAATGATATGTTTCTCATGCTTCAGCGGATGACTCTCAGGACCTATGAACACAGGGATGACTTTGATTAAATTAAGTGAATAAAGTAGGTTTTGTTTTGTTTTGTTTGTTTGATTAGAAAAAGCTGGAAATCTGGAGAAGAGTGTGGAGACAAGTGGAAAGAGTTTGTTGGGAAAGTAGAGAACAGCGGATATGCTCTGAAGACAGTATTCATTTAGGTAATCATCAAATAATACATTTAGATAAAAGTATATAGCTAAGTTATTGGAACTTTTATTACTGCTCTTTCCTAAAGAAATGATTTAAACTTTAACACTTGAATATTTTCATCCTAATAACTCTTTAATACATTCATGGCTCAATATTTAGTTACTCAGACAGTTTCAGTTGTTTGAGAAACATGAAGTGTGTTTCTGAAGATGAATATTTCTGAATGATGCAAATTCAAACTTTCTGAAAACTGTCACATTGATAGTGCCCTGGGGTGATTCCATTAACCTATATATTCCTAAGCAATGCTTATCACTAAGCTAAGCTGTAAATGTAAAGCCTGGTGAAAGAAGAGCTTGTTCAGTAATTTGTCCATTCTGGAGAAACATATGGGCCATATTCACTGAAAATATTTAAAATATCCTATAATAGTAAAATCCTATTGACTCCATTGAGAACATAATAGATCTTCAAATAGATATTATGAAGTTTTATTTTCATAATGTTGTTACATATTCTACTGAATCGTTGTATTTTCTATGTTCGATAAGTGTGCTTTTTTTTGCAACTAAGGAACTCTTTTTCAACAAGTGTTTCCTGTCCACTAAGCATTGACCATATTAGACCTTTAAAGTAGATGAAAATAAATTACCAGAGCATGTATCTTCTTCAGGAAGTATTTAATTTTCTAACAGGGAAAAACATCCTTAACTATATTAAAAATATAGCATTCAAATCTAATTACATAAAAATAAATTTATGGAATAAAGAGGTTAGAGAATGCAAAGCCTCAACTATGGTGATGTTATTGGGGTTAGGATGTCTACTGTCTATCAGAAATCAGCATGGGTTAAAGTATTTCTTATAAAATTATTGCTATAAATCTCTGCTTTTTAAAAAAGTTCATAGAAACAATTTTATGTTGGGAATTTTCTTGCTGCAGTCAGAACGATATCAAAAATACATGAGGAGCTTTATGCTGAGTGGCATGACACATCAGAACCTATGAGTGGCTTTCAGAGTGATTTAGGATTAGGAAGGATATTGTAAAACAAGAATTTATGCAAGTAGTCATTAGTCAAACATAGCTTTAGTATGATGGAAATCAGACAGCAGGATGCATTGGACATTTTAACTACATTTATAAATGGAAACCAAAATATTGATAGAGAAAAAGCAGAATAAATCACTGCAGAAGAGTATTTCATAACGCTGTAAGTAGTTTCCTCTGAAGACATGTTGCAGGAAATTGTATTTGCCACATATTTCAATTTGTTTTATCTAATAATAGAGCTCATCCTCATATACATGTTTGACTTCTTTTTGGAGACTGCCAAATTCAGTCCAAGAAGCTCAACAACTTATTTAAGAGTACCATACTTTTAAAATGAGATCTTTGTACTTGTAGAAGATATAAAACACTTCAGCCAAACACCGGGATTATTAAGATTAATAAAATAGGAACTAGAGTACTTCTAAGAACCTTGGACTTCAGCTGTCAAGACATGTTCAAGTTGTTTGATATGTGAATATTCACTTGAGAATTACAGTCTTAATTGTATAAAAAGAAAAACATTCAGGAGAAAGTCAAACAAGATGTGATTAAATGACAACGTATTGTATGACTAATGGTTTATTGAATTATCATTGAGATAAAACATTCTTTCACCTCTTCCTGCCTGGGCTTGTCATTTAAATGTCTAAGAGATAGTTTTCTGTTTCCAAGGTTTTCACAAACAGACTTATTACAGACAATATATGCTCAATTTCTCTACTTATCAACAATCCCACAATGTCTATGATAAAAGCCCACATGTCTTGATTTGGTCACACTATTTTCTATTGGGAATATATGTGGTTCTTTAAATACCTCTATCCTCAACATACACAGTGCTAAGAAAACATCCCCACCTTAACAGCCTATAATGCTTTTAAATTTAAAAATGATTTCCTTCTTGTTTTTAAAGATTTATTTCTTTTATGTATGAGTGCTCTATCGTCCTTAGGTCAGAAGGATCATCAGATCCAACTATAGATGGCTGTGAGCCATCATGTCATTGCTGGGAATCGAACTCAGGACCTCTAGAAGAGTAGCCAATGCTCTTAATTGCTGAGCCATCTCTCCAGCCCCCTGACTTCCTTCTTAAGCATCACATATACTAGAATTGGTATGATGTAGAGAAGATGGCCCCTGCATAAGGAAAACAGGCAAATTTTTGAAGTAGTTCATAATTTTGTCACTATTTACCTACAAATTTAGTCCTACAGAAGGCACTAAAAGGAAAATGTCAACTTGAAGAATTTAACCACACCCAGGTAAACACAAAGAATGAATAATGTCAAACCAGCAAATCAAAAAAGGAAACACACACACACACACACACACACACACACCAATATAACATAATTGCAAGGATCGGGAAGTTCTACTCATTGATAACATTCAATATCACTGGTCTTAATTTCCCAATAAAAAGAAAGAAAATAACAAAATAGATTTGAAAATAGACTCCATCCTACAGTAACTAAGAAACACACCTTAACATCAAGGATAGATATTATGATCTCAGGGGAAAAGGATGAAAAATGATAAGTAAATGGACATAAGAAACAAGCTGGTTTAGAAATTTTAATGTCTGACCAAATAGAATTCTAACCAAAATTAACCAGAAGAGCACTACTACTTACTCATGAATGGAAAATTCCACAGAATGGATTATGCAAGTTTTAACATCTATAGCCCAAACACAGGGAAACCAAGTTTATAAAATAAGCAATACTACAACTTAAATCACACATTGAGACACACACTAACAGTGAGATACTTAAATACTCAACTCTCAACAATAGACAGGTCATCCAGACAAAAACTCAGCAGAGAAAGGTGGGAGCTAATTAATATTATGAACCATAAAATGGACCTAACAGAATATTTACAAAATTTCACCAAAGACAAAAGAATATGATTTTTTTCTCAGTACATCATGGAACTTTCTCAAAAATTGGGCACATACTCAGACACATAGCAAGTCTCAAAAAATATAAGGAAGTTGAAATAATACCCCGATTCCTATCTCACCATTACAGATGAAAGCTGGACATCAACAACATCAGAAATCTTATAACTAAAATCATGGAAACTTAACAGGTCACTACTAAATGAAAAATGAGTCAATTCAAAAATTAAGAAAGAAGTTAAAGATTTTCTTGTGTTGAATGAAAACTAAGACAATATATACCCAAACTTATGGCACACAATTAAAAACCATTCTAAGATGCAAGATAATATTGAGTGCCTATATTTAAAAAAACAAGAGAGATTTCATACAGGTAATTTAAGAGCACACCTGAGTGTTCTAGAACATGATACCATAATCAAAATAAGTAGATGGCAAGAATAATCAAAACCAGGGCTGAAATCAATTAAAAAAATGAGCAAAACAAAAAACAATATAAAAAAATCAATGAAACAAAAAGTCAGTAAGACTGGCAAACCTTTATCTCCAAATTTGCCAAAAGTCAAAGAAAGAAGATTGAAATTAACAAAATTAGAGATGAAGAGGCAAACAGAAATAATCACACAGAGTGAGGGAATCCAGAGAATAATGAGGCCGTACTTTAAGACTTCAAGAAGTCAGAAGTTCTAAAAGTAATAAATAATCTTCTCAATCTCTACTATAAAGTTAAATCAACATTAATATACAATTTAAAAGAGTCTTTAACCCCTAATGAAATAAAAGCCATAATGAAAAGTCTATAAACAAACAATGACACAAAAAAATCCCAAGACTAGATAAGTTTAGGGCAGAATTCTACCAGATTTTCAGTGAAGAGTTAACTGAAAAGTTTTTGCAGCCCAATAAACTTCAATAAACACTAATAATAAACAATAAGAAACCCAATAAACTGTAATACAAATCAGTCCAATTCAAACCAAATTAGAAAACGCCCAGGTTTAATGGATACTAGCACTCCCATGTGGCCTTCCAGGCCCTCAGAGAGAATATTGGGAAGGAAGACCATGAAACCACCTATTTGTTTTCTAGGCATCAGTTTAAATACCCTGTGGGAGTAGTCTTGAGCCTCTCTGGGGAGGGGTCACCATTTGGTGGGATTTCTCAGAGATGGAATCTGGACTGAGACAACTCCCAGAAGAGGAGGCTTGGGATGAAATTTTCTACCCAAATAGTCCAGACTCTTTGGGTATAGGGTTGTTAGGGGCTGGGGTGAAGATTTTACCCAAACATTCCAGACTATTTGGGTATAGGGGTATCAGAGGCTGGGGTGAAGCCTTAATACAGACATTCCAGACTATTTGGGTATGTAGGTGCCTGGAGCTAGGGTGATATTTCCAACCAAACATAATGTGAATGCTTTTCAAATCATTCAAAAAAATAGAAACAAAAGAGATATTGCCCCAGTTATCATGATACTTAAATTATAAAAAGACCTAAGAAGCAAATAATTTCAGAACAATATCCCTGATGAACATAGATTCAAAAATTGTATATAAACTTCTTGCAAGAAGATTCTAAGAAGACATAAAATATACAATGAGCAAGTAGGCTTCATCCACAGGGATTGTTCAACAAACAAATAGATTTCAATCCACCATGGAAACAAGCTGAAAGACAAAACTCACAGGATTGTTTTATTAGATGCTGAAAATACTCTTAACAAAATCCAACACCATTTCATGAGAGTAGTCCTGGAGAAATGAGGGTCACAGGAATATACCAAAATGCAATAAAGATAGTTTACAGTAAACTCTTAGCCAACATTAATCTAAATGGATCGGAACTTCAAAGCAATTCCATTAAAATAAGGTAAAAGTCAAGGGTTTCCACTTTGTCCATACCAATTCAATATAGTATTGAAATTTTAGCTATACTACAGGAAACTAAAGGTTTACCCATTGGAAATGAAAAAAATCAAAGTATCTTTAGTTCCAGATGATATGATAATATGCATAAATGATTCTAAAAATTTCAAAAGAAACTGCTATAACTGATTAACTCTTTCAGCAAAGTAGCTGTATAAAAACATTATCTTACAAAATCAGTAGCCTTCCTATACATAAATGACGAACAGAATGAGAAAGAAATGAGGAAACAACAATTTTCACAATAGCCTCAAATAATAGAAAATATCTTGGATTGACTCAAACTGATGTGGAATTCTCCTAAGTATGATGGAAATACGATTGGTTAATAAAGAAACTGGCTTGTCCTGATAGAATAGAACAGAACTAGGTCGTAAAAACTAAACTGAATGCTGAGATAAAGAAAGGCAAAGTGCTTCAGGAGACAGATGCACTGAAACTTTGCTGGTAGGCCATGACCTCATGTTGATGCACAGATTAATGGAGATGGGTTAAATTAATATATATGAGTTAGACAATTAGAAACTAGAGCTAATGGGTTGAGCAGTGATTTAATTAATATAGTTTCTGTGTGATTATTTTGGGGTGAGCAGCCATGAAGCAACAAGTAGTCTCCTTGGAACAAATTGGCACCAACATGGTGGATTAAGTTCCTGTAGAACCTGAGGGGGCTTGGAAAGAAAGTCTAGATGCTAAAACACAAAGTTTAGCTGCATTTATTTTTCTGAATGGGATTTCCTTTTTGGCAGCATGTAGCTCCTTTAAAAGAGGTTTTCCTGGTTCAGAAGTGCAGGAAAAAAAAGCCATGCAGTTAAATACCAGCTTTCTAGGCCATGCTGCCAATGTTACCTCTAGTTCTTTTAGGAGGACAAGCATTTAAATGAGGTTTTGTGAACAGAGTGCTAAAACTTGCTTAATGTTAACATGAACTAGCTACGTGTCTAGAGATGGAGCATTGTGTATGGTTCTTGAAGGCAGCAAGCAGCTCCACCATGCTGGGCTGTGTGGGGCAAGCAGGAAGTGCCATATTTCCCCCAGTAATGATACAACTTAAGTTTATATGAAGCACTCCTGGACATTAAAGAATTTTAGATATGCAATAAAGATAAATTCAGATGGAAAATACCTATAAATGGGTCAAAGTGTTGGATAAATGTACATAGGCTTGGGAGAGAAAAGGAAAAGAATATTGACAATTAGAAAAATAAATAAATGGTTTTAAAAGAAAAGGTAAAGATTTTAAATAGACAGAGTACATACACAGTCATAGATAAAAGAAGTAAAAAAGAATAAGCTATGTAAAGATGGAATATACACAGAGAGTCTGAAATATATATATATATATATTTCATATATATATATATTATTGTGTTTTCTTTAAAGTTTTTGCCTGTAAGGAGCTAAGTGCAGAGAGACCTTTGATTCTGCAGATTGCTAAGATATACAAGCATATGTACTTTAAAGGTATCTTGTCTTCAAAATATGGGTCTAAGTATATGTTGCTTTGGAAAAGAGGTTCTTCTTTTGTTTCCACAAAGGATGAGAATCTGTGGATTAATTCCAGACTAATTTGGTATGATTTACGAAGGACCCGTAAAGGTTGCTGTGAATACCCCCCAAAATTACCTCACCCAAATGCTGACTGAGATGAATCTAGCACACAGGATACACCATGAAAAACTTGATTAATAGTGCTGTCAATCAGCAGAGTATAGTCTAAAGAACTACACCCATATTCTCAAATATTGTTTATAAATGTTTGTTTACATTTAAAGGGGGATATACTATAGAGATAAATACTTTGCATTGGTATGGATCTTGGTTTATTAATACAAATTTAAGGTCAATTTGATTTTATGTATATTTCTGCTCTTGATTAAGGTATTGTGTTTGTACAGCTCATTTAAAAATGTAATGTATAATTAGGAAATAGAGGTTAATAGAGAATCATCTATAATAGTCAGGCTTATAGTCATGTTAGTTAGGTTTCCTAGAGCTATAGAAATATATTTCAGTTAGGTATTCTTCAAATCTTTCAGAGATCTTCAAAATATAGTATTTAAAATGTTTTTAAAGCTTAAGACTTTTCAAAAGAATGAGACACATCTTCTCCTGGCAGCACCTTTTACTTCAAGAGGTAGATGGGCATTGAAGAGGTCTCTTGTGGAGTTCTTTAGCAATTTGGGCAAGAGACTGCTCTTGCTTGAACTGCTTGATGAACTGGACATGCAGGATCCGCAGAGAAATGACTGCTCAACTTGGCTAAAGGTGAGATAGTCTTTTGGAGTTCTTGCCTCATGGAAGAGTCTGCTAGACATTCTGCAGGACATAGAAAAATGTGACTAACAAACTGTCTTTGAAATTTCCTGCTTAATGGAAAAGTCTGCTGGATACTATGGGCCTGTAGACTGAAGATGCCCTAATAGTACAGAAGAACTTTGGGGGACTGTCCAGGCAGTTAGATGTCTCTGTCAATTCTAGAGTTTTGGGAGTTGCTTACAATATACTTACTCTTTTCTTAGGTAATATTATATCCTTCTGGAGTCTTTGATGGAGTTTAAGAATTTATAGCTATAGGTATAGATTTTGTAAGATATGATAAAAGGTAAAGTAGATATAAATATTGTAACTGTAAGCCAGGTGGTGATGGTGCATGCCTTTAATCCCAGCACTCGGGAGGCAGAGGTAGGCGGATCTTTGTGAGTTTGAGACCAGCCTGGTCTACAAGAGCTAGTTCCAGGACAGGCTCCAAAGCCACAGAGAAACCCTGTTTCAAAAAACCAAAAAAAAATATTGTAACTGTAATTCTT
>JAQHUG010000321.1:2067661-2079320 GCA_028555095.1 Dicrostonyx torquatus
GAATGGGCTGGATCCAGCTGTCAAAGCCATGGCTTTAATCCTACCCATATTGCTTAGCAAATTAAAGACTCATGTGGCCAGACAAAGAAAGAGAGATACAGTAAAAAGAGATTCATCTTGAAATCTGAATGCAAATGGATGAAACTAGAAAAATAATCCTGATTGAGATAACCCAGACCTAGAAAAATGAACATGATATATACTCACTTATGAGTGAATACTAGCCTGTTTTTTTCCTAAGGAGAGACAGAAAGGTTATGGGTCTGGATGGGAGATGTAGGGGGAAACTGAGAGGAATTGAATACGGGAAACAATAATTAGAATATATACATGAAAAAGACTATATTCAATAAAAGAAAAATAGAAAAAGTAATTATTAGAAAAAATTATATTTAGCATTTCAAATTATGTACATCACAGCTTCTATATAGAATGGTTTATTTCTCCATTCTGGGTATCACAAGGTCAAAAGCATTGTTTACTTTCTTTCACCTCAAGGCTGCCATCTTACAATAAAACTCACCTGAATCATTTGTTTGTGTGACTTCCATCATAATAAAAGATAATGCAAAGATTTCCCCTTGAAATTCAACTCACCATCTCTGGGAAGATCCTCCTCCATCCTAAGTGCTTACTAGTTTGGAGAATCTTGTCAGGTAACTTCCAGTTCTTTTGTTGTTGTTGTTGAGTCAAATTTGGAGCAAGATGTATCAAAAAATGGCCAGAAAGATTGTCTCTGGCCAGGTTCATAGCTGGGATTCACAATGGAACAAACTGGAGGTGAGAAAATGATTTTGATGCAATTGTAATATCATACTGGCATAGATGAACAATTATATCAACATGAATGGTGAAGAGATGTCATTTGATGCTGAATTTACAAGAGACATTTTACAGAAAGAAGTGAAGAATGATGACCAAATATTTGATCTCCACTGTGCTTGATAAGACAAACATACAGTAAGTCAAGAAAGCCTTAGGAGTGAGTAAATTCTAGAAGCAAATCATGTTATGTCTTTTAATTAACTAGTAAATAATGAGATTGCCATATGTGTACATGACTGGCCTCAAATTCTTAATTTTGAGCTATTCTCCTACCTATGCATACACAGTAGCTGAGACTATAGGAATACATAAGCTCAGCTGTCTAGAGAAAATTAATTTTGGAGCAATTAATATCTCAATTATCATATAGAGACTTTAGTATTTGAGTGACATTTATGTTATAGGGAGGGATACAAAATTGAGTTTGTTTCCAAAAAAAGACGTAAGGTAATGTTCAATTTGGTAAAATGAAAAATAACTGTACATATAAGGTGTAATTATTCATGGATTCATTCATAGTCTCCCCAGTATTAGAGATAATGTTGCAAATTTTCTAATGGCAGAGTACTAGTAGAAGACTCAAGAAAAATAATATTTCAAATCTAATTGAATGAAGTATTTTGTGGGAGAATAGTTATTAAAATGTTTTCAATAAAGAGATTAAATAAGTTTCTGAAAAAATTACTATTGAATATGGCAATATGAATAGCATCAAAGAATTGGACAAGAATAATTTTAGTAAACTAATGGGAACTAAATGGACACACAATAAAATGTGATGTCAAGAGGTTCAAATATTGAGTGGAGGTTTTGTTGTAAATAGACAAACCTGAGGAAAAAAATAAAAACATCAACTTAGGTAAAGAAGAAAATTTGATGCATTTATAGATTTTGTTCATAAATCAGTAATAACATGACTGTCATCATATGAAACAATGTATAAAATTCATGGCAATGTAGTATTGGCGAAAATAAGACAAGACAGTCATTTCAAATTCACATTATGAAAACTGAAATTATAGTGTTCATATTATAATGACTAAAGAAACAGGAGTAAAGTTAAAGCAAATATGAATATAACACTTTTGTAACTTATGTTCTTAAGTGAACAATGAGTTTTATTCCGAGACAGCAAAGTCAAGATCTTAGATATCTTGGTCAGTGTACAGGAAGCAGGAAAAAATCAATTTCCTCCTTGGTAGAAGTTTTTATTCTCATAGTTTCTTTTCTCAGTGAAAAACAAGAAAAAATTCCTAAAGTTTTATTTTTCAGCAGCAGTGTTAGGACAATATAAGCACGTTACTGAAGCATTAAGAACTAAGAAGGGATTGTCCACGTTTAAAAGCAGAAGAGCAAAAGAAGAAAGATAGTAACTGCTTACATAAATGAATCAGGCTTGTGGAATTATGTTCATATTCCAATTACCGATGTTCAATAAATTCAAAGGTATGTTACTGTTATTTTGCATTTTTGATCATAATGGTTGATTTGAAATTAACATGATATAAAGTTTAACAAGAAACATGTCAGAGATCAAGAGGCAAAACAATGAGGGTTCTTTAAGGAAACTGCAATAAGAATAGAAATGAAATCTAAGGACCTTTATGCATTGCTAAAAATATATTCTAGTACATGGTTGCAAAAAGGAGTGGCTGAAATGCATTTGAGAAGAATAAACCTAAAGTCATGGAATTCAAAAAGTGAAGTTCACAACTCTAAAAGAATATTTAAAAACTACTGAAGTCATTTAGAAGCTCTTCTAGATCCATAGGCTGGAGAAAAAGACAAGATCTCCTGAGTAAATTGGGAGCATTGGGGTCACAGGAGACGGTAGAAGGGGAGGGGAAGGAAGAGGGAGCAGAGAAAAACATATAGCTCAATAAAAATAAAAAATTAAAAAGATAGAAAAGAAACTTTTTTAGAAGAATGACATATTAAGTATGGCAGAGATGAACTGGACTCTTTTAGGTAGGTTTTTCACTCAACAAGGAAGATTAGTAGTGTGTATAGTTTAAAGACATGAACTTCAGAGAAGTAGAGAATTAGGAAATCACAATAATTTATGAACTGTAATGAGGGAAAATTGTAGGCCTCCTGATTTACACGCTAGTAGGTTCTTCCAATACTTGAAGACAGCACAATGTTTAAATGCGTTAGAAAGAAGCAGCATATTAAAGAAGAGGTCTGTATTCCTATTACATAAAATGATAGAACATTAGGAGGAATTACAAAAAATATGAGCTTAAGAAACTATGACAATTACTGAGTCCAAGTTTGAGGGAAAAGAACAGTTTTGAGATCATAGAATGGGAGATTTGGACATTCACAGTAATTTTGGGGAGCAAAGTATAGAGATGGAACTGATTTGACACTCAGGGGACACTGATATTCCTACAGACAGAAAGTACAACAGAGATAAGTGACTTTGTAATATTAAACTTGGTAGTTAATTAACCAGATTTTGAGTATGAAATCATGCCTGTCTTTAATGATTGAACTGCAGAAAGATGCATACCAGGTTATTTCTAAAGGCTGTAAAAGGTCTGAACAGAACTGTCACGATAGCTGATTACTAGAAACTGGAAGAGGAATAGTAATGTAGAAAAATCCCAAACACCCACCAATCATCTTCTTTTATAATTATCCTCCACTTCTGTTTGTGACTTTCACTCTAGCCTCCTCCCACCAAAACTGGAAATTTAAATCTAAACATGAAGGTATCAATGATTAAACTTGTCAGAGAGGATGAACTTGTGCCATTTGTGTTAAACATTCTAGATAATTATACAAAAAATACTAAAACCATTAAAATATGCTCAAAAGCGCTATCCTAAATTTCTATGAAATTCCAATCATGAAGTAGTTCCCTCCATGTTGAAGCAATCAGTCCTGGAGGGAGCATGATGAAGAGTTACAATGTAAACAACACACAAGTTTTCAGAAGTCCCTGGAATTACAACAGAAGCAGTAAAAAAAAAAAATAAAGAAAACACACTGTCTTGTTTTTCTAGCTGCCATTGTGAAGAACTATAGGATTCTATATTTCCAGAGCAAGCACCTAGACCAGGGTGGACTTCTTTTTTTCTTTTTCAGGGTGACTTCTTAGTCATGTACCTGCCTTTGCCAGCTCTACTCCTGTCCGTAACACCAATAAACTTCTAATTTAGCAAGTTAGATTTTGGTACTAAGTTGTCTTTCCTCGGTCCCTTATCTAGGGATAGTGGATTTTGTTCTTGTCATGGGCAGAAATGTTGTATACAATAGCTCTTCCTTTCCTTCCTTCCTTCCTTCCTTCCTTCCTACCTTCTTTCTTTCTTTCCTTCTTCCTTTATTTCTGTTGATAGACTTAAAATACAAAATATATCCAAAACTTAAACCTCCTTTCTTTTGTACAGGTGTAAGAAGGAATCTCAGAGTTGTTTGAATATACAGGATCTTGGGATCAGGAAGAGGCAGCCAGAGCAACCAAGGTTCCATTTAATCCTCCTAAAAAGCCAGCTTTCTTTTAATATTATAGTTTGTATGACATATGACCCTGGGTTGAATACAACACAAGCCATGGTATGGTACAAGTGAAGGATGCATCTTTTCTGATTGCATTCAGAGCCTTGAGAGTCTAGGGTCCTGTTTCCCCCATTGACTATCTGTAAATAATGAAGTTACATGGTGAAACCAGTCATGCATATGTTTATTCTGACCCATTGAACTTAGGCAACATAGTAACCAGTGCATAGTAACTGTCATCAGATATACATACACATTACACTTATCTGTATATTCTTGCATGTGTGTGCCATCAAAGCTCTTGTTTAGAAAGCACAATTTTAAGTTAGAACTTAGAGTTTCAGATTTTCTAAGTCCTTAAAAATACAAGTCACCCAAAATTGTCTTAATTATGTTCTAGCAAACATAATACGAACTCAGAATACGAACCACTGTATCTTACCATTTGAGCAGTAAGGGCAGATGGCACAAGCACACCCTCTATCCATAAAACTCTGTGATAATAAATCACATTCCATCAGAACATGATTTGTTAATTTTCACTCCTGTGAAAGTTATTGATCTGTCTTTATTTAGTATTATCACATGAAATGTATACCATACATTCATTTTAGTAAATTTTAGGAAGTTTCATCAGCACCCATTTAAGGACAGAAACATTTTTGTTTTCATAATTTTATCACAAGTAAAATGATATAAATTAAAATTAATCTTAATAAGTCCTCAGATAAAAGAATATTGAAAAAAATCCAACCAATGTGAGCCTTAGCATATTAGCAACACTACTGTCCAGCCTCACAGAGCAATGGCCAAACTAAGTGTTCAAAAAGGTTTTCTAATTTTGTTAGAGACATTTGTCATAGGAAAATTTGCCACAGTATTCCTTAAGAGAACACAAGAACTTCATTTCTTTCAGATTGCAATGACTAGAGTTTTTTGAAAGACAATGAACAAGAAGGAATTAGCTATTTTATTAGTCTAAAGATAAACACACACTGTAAATCTGTTATCTAATGAGACTCTGAAAAAATAAGTTATTATGTTCATTGAGTCTGTTTGAAAATAACAGTGGATTCATATCAATAGAATTGTTTTACCCTGCAACTTCAATTGACACTAAGCTGCATCATACCACCATGGTTCTTCATGAGAAATATATACAATGTAAGATATGATTATAAAACATGAAGACTGTTCTTCCCATGGGGTAGGGGATGGAGCTCTAGAGAGGGGAAAGTGGGACATATGTGCAATAAGGAGAAAATGGGAAAAAATCAAGGGGGTTGGTGATTTAACTGGAGAGTGGCAACACAGAGGCAGCAGGGCATACATAACACTACAGATGGTTACAAAATCATTGGAAAACATATCTTTCTGTTTCTTTAAAAATGCATACATACTTAGCAGTGGTGGCACATGCTTTTAATCCCAGCACTTGGAAGTCAGGGGCAAGTGGATCTCTGAATTCAAGGTCAGCCTGGTCTACAAGAACTAGTTTCAGGACATGCTTCAAAGCTACAAAGAAACTCTGCTCAAAAAAATTCATACACATCTATTTTGTAAATATATGTATTACAAACCAAATCAAATTCCTCTCTCTTAAGTTGTTTCTACTAGATATGTTGTCATAGCAATAAAATAAATGATGATTAAGTTCTGCCTCCATTATATTCAAGCTTCTCCAAAAAAGCATAGGCATATCAAAAACTATAACTGCAAGGGTCTGTTTTATATTTGAGATGTCATTATGAACATTTGACTTTTTTAATGGAGCAAGTGTTTACTGACATGTAAAATACCACCTGTGTTTTAATTGCTGGATAACTATGATGGTATGAACAAGATTGAACACCATAGGCCATTATGTGTGAATTCTTCATCCCCAGTTAGCAGAACTGTTTGGGAAGAATTGGGAGGTTCAACTGCCTTGTTGAAGGAGGTGTGTCACTGGGATGGGCTTTCAAGGCCATGCCATTCCATGTTAGGTCTCTCTGCCTGGTGCTTGTGGATCAAGATGGAAATGCTCATCAACTCCTGAAATGTCATGCCACCTTCCTCTTTCCTTTCTCCAGAAATGATGATTATGGACACTTTCCCTCTGAAACTGTGAAACCAAAATTAAACACTCTTTTCTACGAAACACCTTGGTTATGCTGTCTTATGGTAATAGAAAAGTAACTCTCCGGGTTAACCTTCACTAGGCAGTTGTCCACATGTAAGTTCTCAATTAGTCTAAGTCCAGTAAGAGGTCAGTAAACAAACTAGCTAGACATTTTGACAAATGTAAATAAGTAATCTAATATGTAACCTGCCTTCCCTATTACAGTTCAGTGAAATACCAGGAAGAGGTTATGCTTTTATAAGAAATTCAGTTTGTAAGTGAAACCTGAAGTGGCAGAAAGAAGCTACATTTGCAAGATGCAAACATCAAGGTGTAACATGAGGGTCCTCCTTGTTGGGGTTACTGTCCTGCCCGGTACCCCACAGCTGGCAAGCCCCAAAGAAAATCACACAGAGAGTTTACATTAGGTTATAAACTGACTGGCCGATTAGCTCAGGCTTTTTACTAGCTCTAATAATTTATATTAACCCACTGTTCTTATCTTTGTTAGCCACATGGCCAGTACCTTTTCTCAGCTGGGCAGCTTACATGTTGACTCTCTGGTGGTCTGTGCAGGAATGCCAGGGAAGCTTCCTGCTTCCCAAATTCTCCTGTTCTCACCTCTACTTCCTGTCTGGTTTACCCCGCCTATATTCCCTGCCTGGCCAATCAGCATTTAAAACATGATTGACAGAATACAGACAATTCTCCCACACCATCAAGGAGATTGCCAAACAATGAGAACTGACTTCTGACAATGGTAACACAATCCCATGCTAATCAATACCCATGGTCTTGCCAAGATGGTTCCATGTGCATCTGGTTGTTTGAATGAAACCAGTACTTTGTGGAGATGTAGAGAACAATGCATTCTGCCTTATACAACACATATTTTATGAGCAGTACACAGACTGAAGAAGTGTAATGGATTAACAACAATTAAAAACTAGGAAAGTAAAAATTGAAAACTGTCTTCATAGATTTAAAATACATACCACTTTTTAAAAACAGCTTCAAGACAGATAGCATTGAGGATGACTCCTTGAACCATAAAATCCTAAAAAAAAAAAAGCGAGGTATTTCTGACAATAAAAGTGATTTTATTGCTTATTTTGGAGGCATAAAAATTGTAACAGGGAGGGAGAACATGGAGTATTCAAAGATGGCATGCTCAGGCTTCTTTTCTTAATACAGAATATTTAATGGAGTAGTAAAACAATAGGAATACATATACATATTATATTTCAGTATATATACATATATATGTATACACATTATGGGAACAAAATTACAGAAATTTGAGGTACCAATCATAGACATTCAGGAAAATTCTATTAAAAATATCCTCAGTGTTTCTTGTAATATAGTACCATTTCTGAATAAACATGCAACCTTCAAAAGTGACTACTTTGAAGGTTTAGTGATATTTAAATGTGTATAGTCTGAAATTTATTTAGAGAGTCACAATAGCATATAAACACAAATAATGTATATATTTTCATGACCAATTTTATAGTTGAGAAAATGCAGTTATGTTAGGATGAAGGGTTAGAATTTTTATGCAGAAAGGCTTAAGAAAATATTTTATTTATAAAAGAAGTGTGTGCCAGAGTATGTTTCCAAGGTACATATTTATTCTATATCTGAAATGAGGGCTATATAACTAAAGAATGTTTCCAGGAATAAGATTAGAAAATGTATGAGGTCTAGACATTTTGAGCAACTGTGGTTAAGAGAGTGGAACCACCTAACAGGGAAGACATTTGATTGACAGGCTTGAGGATGACTCAACTTGTGAAGAGAGGAATAACAATAGTGCTTCAAGCAAACTTTCTATTTCTGCTTGGATTATTTGAGAAACTCAGGCAAATTTCAAGGCGCTGCTTAGACTCTGCACATCACTTCAGTGGGAGCAGGAGGCTATGCTGGGAAAATGAAGCACACTGATTTAATAACTGACAAGAATGCAGGCTATGTAGAAAGCACAGGTGACGGGCATTGCTTTGCAAATGCCCTGACTTTGATTCTCTATAAGGTAAGCACAAAAATGTGCGATAATCAGTTTTACCTTTTTAGGAAAAAAATGATTTCTAGTCACCTTAATATTTCTATAAGATGTGCATGTAAATAATTATCAGAAGACATTTGGGGGCAAATAGCATTAAACTGTGAAACATTGTATTTTAGAAATTTTGTTGCCACTTAATTTATAAAATCACAATATAAATGAAATCAACCTCATATTATTAAAATATCAAAGAAATAACAGTGATGTTTTAAGAGATATTTGAATAATATGAAAGAGAATAATCTTGAATTAAAAAGAGTACAAGCATGAGAAAGGGAAAGAGGCATAATGGCAAAGATTTCTTTAATAGAATTGCAATTGGTTTTCCCAGAACTGCAATCTTGAGGGAGGTAATGAACTGGAAAGATTCTGGGCCAAAATCAGCAAGGAGGTTATTGCCATGAACCTGTGTTGTCCAATTCATCCAGCGGAAATGCAAAGATATGCAAGTAGATTATACTCTTGACTCTAGTCCTAATGTGTTTGGACCTAAATGGCAAACAAATTGTTGCTTATCTGTAGCAGTCTTTCCTTTTGCTTCAGAGCCTAGGCCTGTATGGCCTCCGTTTCACACTGCCTTCTTCACCTACAATTCAGGTGGTTTTTCTTTAATTGAAGATAGATTCCTTTCTTATACAATATATCCTGTTTATAGTTTCCCCTCCCCACACTCTTCCAGGTTCCTCCCCAACTCCTCTCCCCTCAGTATCCACCCCTTTCTGTCTCTCACTAGAAAAGAACAGACTTCTAAGGATAATAACCAAACATGGCAAAATTAATAATTTTAATTTTTTTTAAATTTAATAATTTTAAAATGTAATAAGATGAAGCAAAACCTTTCATAATGAATTTGGACACAGTAACCCAACAGGAGTCCCAAGAGTAAGCACAAGAGACAGAGATCTACTCAATCTCACAATCAGGAATCCCATAAAAATAAAATACTAAGCCAGTAGTATAATAAATATACAGAGGACATGGTGTAAATACTGTCCTTGCTGCTTCACTCTGTGAACTTCTATGTACCTTGCTTAGTAGATTCAGAGAACCATGTTCTACTAGTGCCCTCCATTTCCTCTGATTTTTACATCCTTCCTCCTCCTCTTAGGTAAGAGTCCCTGGTCTCTGCAGGGAGGGATTCCATGGATACCTCCAATTTAGACACTCATTCTCTGTGTCTGGCCATGGGTCTCTGCAACTGACCCCATCTCCTGTCAGGGAAGCCTCTCAGATGATGACTGGATCATTTGAGACAAGTGATCTATGACAACAGGTCTATTAGTATAGAAGAATAGCATTAGAAATGAAGTTTTAAAATGTCTCCTTTTAAAAAAAACTGTATTATCTTCATACATCTGTGTATTTCTTGTATTTCTCCTTCCACAAAAGAAAACACTGATTTAAGTATTATTTCTTCATTGTAGACAGAATATATGAACTGTCTTAGATATTTCTCTAAAGAGTTTCACTATCTCTGATTCTTATGCCAAAATAGAAACTTTATAAGCTCTCTTTATATTATCTGATCATTTAACATCTCTATCTCATTGTAGGTATTAAGGCTTGTTATTCTAATCATTATAAATTAAAGTATACACATCAAAACTTAACAATGTAATTATGTAATAGTTGCAAATTAATTACTACATATTTAATACTTATGTTCATATAAATCATTCTGTATAATAAATACATATCAGTTTATTTTGAATTTAATAATATGTATTTGGTTTATATGCATGCAGTATATCTTTTGATAACAATGATATGAATGGATGTATATTTGATTAATTTGGCAATCTCTAAAAACCTATTTTATTCTATTGTTAAATAAGTTAGTTAACATTTAATTTTCAGTTTCATAACATCTAGAATTAGTATGTCTCTATCATTTGGTTTCACCTGCCTCTCCTACAAATATAGAGAAACTTAAAAGAATTTAAAGAGATGTCTTCATACCAATAATGAATGACAGATAACACCTTTTTTCCTGATTGATGAAATCTTTGAAGACTATTCTGTTAAACATTTAGAATAGTTTTCAACCACAAAAACATTATCCATATGCTTATAGTTATATTTGAAAATTTGTTTCTATTCACAATAGAATATAATTTTAAATATAAGAAACAACAATAAACAATATATTATGCATAGTGTCCTAAAAATTCAGTCTCTAGGAAAATGTTAGTACTTTCTGGGGACTTGACATTTGCCAAGTCAAAACCTTACTGCTGAAACAAGCCTGAGATGTTTGTCCATTAACGAAGATATTTTCTACCCAAAGTACACTACATATTTCAAGACTAACTAAGGTTTAGTCCTCAACAGGTGCTTCTTTTCTTTTCATTTCCCAAGTTCTCCTCTGAGCCATTATTAACATTGGTACACACAACTAATGATGGTAAGTCCGCAACAAATGCATGCTTTGGAAGCCATAATCTCTAAACACTTACAGTAATTTATATTTCCTTATCATTCAAAATATGCTAAAAAGCAGACACTTTAAAAATGAGTATACATTAAAAATTGTAGCATGACCAAGTTAATAGCTAAATTCTGCTTTGAACAGAATTATTTCCCTTGGTTGCTTTAAGTCAATTTTAATTCAACTTCTTATCTAAATGTGACATAATAAACCCACACAAATCATGTTAATAACAGGTAACAAAATATAAACAAAACATATATACAATGTTTTTATGACTGTATTCTTTTAAAACCGAGTATAGATTGATTAATGGATCCTACATCAAAATCCTCCTTCCAATGTCTATCATGACATAAGGAATTGTGTTTTAAAATGGTGACACACTTTTATCAGTATGAAGCTGATAAGGGGCTCAGCTGCTTCTTTGAAGAACAGAGCGTGTATTCACTATGTTTTCTTGAGTTAAGAATATTTTCCATGTCTTTTTATCACCACATTGTCCTTAAAGATAAAGAACCACACAGTACATTTCTTCCGGGAACAACTGAATTAGGGGTTATTATAAATATTATTTTAAAAATATTTTAAAGTAAAATGATGCTCATAGATTTACAATTTCTACATCCAGATATTAACATCTTTTGGCTCTCAATGTATACATTATATTTTACATTAGTTTATATGTGTAGTTGACATGCATGTATGTATGTATACATGGGAGTGTGTTGAA
>JAQHUG010000321.1:2096813-2109036 GCA_028555095.1 Dicrostonyx torquatus
TGGTGTCTTAGGAAGGATGAGAACTACTTAAAACAATGAGCATAAAGTCCATTCCACATGGAAGCCTAAGTTTTCCTTCTCTTAGCTGATTCTACACCATATTTTCTGCTCTTATGTCTGCCCAGTTAATATGAATACATGGAAGATTGCTTGGGACACAGAAGGTATAGTTTGGTCAACTATAAAGAGAACACCAAAAATTTGCTGAATGCCTGTCAGTAGACACAGGAGTGTAGATTTGGAGATAATAAATTACTATAGTACTCACAGACTCAATCTCTTTGTTCATAGGGTACGTTAGTGATATTTATCATTCTCTAAATTTTGTTATACAGAAATTCATGCCTTAATTTTTTTGTCCATCATGATACATGCTTTCCTAACACAATTAGCAATGATACTCTTCATTTTTCATCACAATGATAAAATCAACTTACAATGTTAAATATACAAATTATAAAGTTTTGTAGCACATGAAGGATAAATAACATGAAAAAACCTATGTGAGAGGCAGTCTTAGATGTTTTTTTGATAAATATTTTTCTATCACAAAGTAGAACTGGAGGTTTGAAAGATGACTCAAGAGTCAAGACTGTGTACTTCTCTAGCAGAGGACCTGGGTACTTCATCCAGTCCCAGGACAGTCAGCTTACAAGTTTCATGGGTCCTGACACCGTCTTCTGCTCTCTGAAGACAAATGCACTCATTGTCATGTTAGCTTACCACATACAAGCACATACACAAAGCCTTAACAATCCCTACAAATAAATATTTAGGAAAAAATGGTTGCTTTGAATTTAAAAAAGGAACTCATCATGTAAAATCTATTAAGCCCACTTACATCACTCATCCATGTCATCACTTACAGAAATCCTTGGAACAGATGGGAGATATAAGGTCTAGAAATCTTTCACCCTGATGACTTGATTTCCAGGTTGTAGACATTTACAGCCAACAGAGACACTAGGATCCTGCAGGTCTCATATTGTGAAGAAATAGCTATAAAGACCTGATGTACCACTGTTTCTCCAAAATCATCGTGCTTCTTCAGACTCCCTGGGGTTTTTAAGAAGTTGCAGATTGACAGAGTAGACATTGCTATTCTAGAGTCAAAATGGACTCCCAAGAGAGGCCAATGTCTCTGCTTAGTATAACTCCCATGAGTGGAAAGGGGGAATTTCCTCTCCAGGGTCCACTAGCTTAACTAGTTCATTACGACACAAGCTGTTTTAAAGGGAACTCTCCAGGGTTCGTCTGGGCAGGCACAGTCACTGCAGTGGATTTGGTAGCATGGTGCTCTGACTGGAGTTAAGTACAGATTTGCTGATTATGCTGCCAGTTTGAGGACAGGGCTTGTGAAGCTTCAACTGTGGTAGTAAAATGTGTTATAGTAAGAGCTGTGGGAAAGGAGAGCAGTCCTATAGGCTCTTAATAAATATAGAATTATACTTTCTCCAACAAGAATTTCCACTGTATTTTCCTTTACCAATAATAATGTGGATATGTTGGTAGATTTTAAAACTGCGTGCAGGGATTTTTCTTTAGATTTGATAATATGAAAGCTGAGAATGGATTGAGACAAATGCCTTCTAATGGAACGGAGTTACATTTATCTTTTTATACTTTTACGAAACAAGCTAAATAGATGTAGGATTAACAAAGAAAAGAGAATGTTAGCATTATTACTATGATCAAAACTTAATAAATTTGAAGAGTGATTAAAACTGTTCACATCCTATAAAGAAAAGATTTTAATTTCTTTATTGTCTTCTAGAGAATTAATTTATTTTTAGTTATAAATTATTAGTTTTGAATTCATTTTAAAACGTAAAATAATTAGACCATTTAAGTTCCTTATTTGGTTTTGTAATTTAGAAAGACTGCTATAATGGTTATAAAATTCTGTGAGTTTTAAGTAATTTATTTTAAAATTGTGTTTACTGAAAGTGGACAATGGCTCCCTCTACTGGCTAAACTGCATTGTTGCTATAAATGCAAAGGTTTGGATGACTGGAATCTGAAAACATAGGTTTTCAAAATCTACACTGATCTGAACAAAAAGAATCATCTACGTAATGCTAACTTGATTAAACGATTTATGTGAAATTAATTACTTCTCCCTGTATACGTTAACAATTAACTAAAGCAACAAACTATTAAAATAATGAAGACAGTGATAATTGAAAGCATTTATTTAGTCATGAAAAGTTCATTACCATTCCAGAATTATAAATTTTTCCTAAGCTAAATTATATATCAGAATAGCTTTTCTTTCCTGGAATTGTGTATGTTGTCTACATGAGTTTTGACTGAGTGATGCTTATATTGGTCCTTTGTGTTTTATCTTTCACATATTTTCCAGAAGGAATAGGTATCTGTAGATAGAAATTTCTGTTCTGTCCAGTCCCACAGCCATTCAGTCCCAAAGAAACACACAGAGGCTTATATTAATTATAAACTCTTTGGCCTGTTAGCTCAGACTTATTACTAACTAACTCTTACAACTTAAATTAACCCACAATTCTTGTATATTAAGTCACATGGTTTGGTACTTTTTCTCTGTGAGGCATTTCATATTGGTTCCGCTGTGTCTGGCTGGTGACTGACTCTCTGTCTTTGCTCTTCAGATATTTCTCCTAGTCTGGTTATCCCACCTAAACTTCCTGCCTGGCTACTGGCCAATCAGCATTTTATTGAAGCAATATGAGTGACAAATCTTTACAGTGTTCAAGAGTATTATCCCACAGCAGGTATCTCTGAATTAAATATCCAAAGCTTCATTTATATTACTTGGTTTCTCTAATTTTATGTCATTGAAATATTTTTAATTTATCTTCAAGTTTTCCATCTAATTTTAAACCAGAGAACACATCACATGTCTTATTACAGTGCTGGTATTTCTATCACATGTAGACTGCACTAAGGGGTTTAAAGCTGCTAAAACGTATTCCTTTCCTTTTATTTATTCATCATAGGTTTATTGCTACTTATCCTTCTTTGAAAGATTGATCTTCACAATAATTGGTGTTAACTTTTTGTGACTTAAAAAAATAAACAACTTGGAAATGCTTAAACTTTTGTTCCATTTACAATAACAGTAAGCAAGATATCCTGTGTTGGAAGGGGAAATGCATGTGGAATTGTCATCTCTGCTAAATTCTTACAATTATTACTCTCTGGCTTGCTTCCTGAATGTCAAATAAGAACTCATTCAATTAGAACATCTCAAAAATGTCTTAAAATGTTCATAAGGCCTAGGTTTTGCTACATCTGCTGTCCTTCAAAATCTTCCAGGAATGATATTCCTATACTCAAACTCAGATTTGAAATTCTGTAAGCTTTGTGGAACTAATAACTTTCTTTTAGACTGATATTAATATTTAATTTTTTTTATTCTGGCTATTTTTGATCCACAGCAACTAGACTCCCTGAAGAGTAATGAGTAATTACAGTCAAATAAGTAATTCACAATCAAATCACAAGATTCCAGATTTTAATTTCAGGGCTCTCCTCTTTACATCTAACCATTAAAAACAGTACTGCAGAAAATTTCATAATTTTATTGTGCAAATAAAGCATTATGAATAGTTCAGATGGTCGTATGATTTTAACAACAATATACTTTAGGAAAAAGCCATCAAATATGTAATTATAAGCTCAAGCTTCTCCATTCATGATAAAGATTTGATGATTGCAATACCTTTTTAGTCTTTATTAAGGTGTGAAGACTGTATTTCAATTTATGTATTATAAACCTATCTAAAATTGCAATGGCCTTTCAACTTATCTAAAGTTAAAACTATTATCATAAATATTTCTCAAAGCTAAATGAGAGTGCTATGAAGGTGAAACATGAAGTAGGCCTGCAGAACTAGAATCCTGGGAGCATGTTCCCTATAAAAATGAAAAAAAAAAGGTTAACCAATGTTAAACAACTCAAGAAAGAGGTGAATAGTCTTCATTTTCATTGAGCTACTTCTGATGGAAGAGCTGGTTAATAGCCCAAATTTCCATTAGCTTTTATATAAATATTAGCCAAAATGACATGTTCTTTGGAGACATTTTAGTGAATGACATCTTGTCCTTCTAATCCTACCTGAGTTGTTTCACTTTAGCAGTAATTAATTTAATACCAAAATATATCTTTAGATGATAATGACAGATAATTTTATTGACGCAATTTTAGGAATTATAAGTTCATCTGAAATCATCATGGGTTAGTGTATCAATTCAATGTTATTTCAAAAAAGTAGCCTTCTACTTGCATTTGAAAACATTTGATAATGACTATAATATAAATTTGTAACAAATTATTGTAGACATAAAATTTGAGATATATAAACTTGAGAATTTGTAAGTTCTTTGAAAAAATGTCTTCAGAGCTCTATACATTTCTGCTACCTATCTAGAAAGAGGAGGTAAACTTACTCATTGTGGTGTTTTGAAATAAAATGGCCCCTAAAGGGAGTGGCACTCTTGGGAGTGTGACCTTTGAAGTACGTGTGGTCTTGCAGGAAGTGTGGCAGTGTTGTGGCAGACATTGAGGTCTCAAATATACACATGGCATACCCAGTGAGACAGTTCAGTTTCTGTTGCCTTTGGATCAAGATGTAGCAAACACTATGTCTGCCTGCACACCCCATGTTCCTCCATGATAATAATGAGCTAAATATCTGAAAATATAAGCCACTACGATTAAATGTTTTTCCTTTTTAAGAGTTGCTGTGGTTATGGTGTCTCTTCACAGCAATAGAAACCCTAAGACAGGAGAGGGAGTGGAACATGGTGGTTTGAACTAAAATAGACCCCAAATGGAGTGGCATTATTAGGAGGGATGACCTTGTTGGAGCAGTTTTGGTATGGTTGGAGGAAGTGTGTCACTGTGGAGGTGGGTTTTGAGATCTCATATATACTTAAGATACTGCCCAGTGTCATATATTACTTCCTGTTACCTGTGAAAGATGTAGGACTCTCAGCTCCTTTTCCAGCACAATATCTATTTGCACACCTCCATTTTGCACCACGATGACACAGGACTAAACCTCTAAAAATGTAAGCCACCCCAATTAAATGTTTTTCCTTCATAAGAGTTACCATGGTCATGGTATCTGAAACAGTATTCTCCTAGCTTCTCCTATGGCATGTTTAAAATACGATTTATTATTCTACTTTTCTTTTTTCAGCATACTTTATAGTTCTTTTAATGTTAATGAAAGTTAACATTTGAGTAATTTTATGAGGTCCACAAATATTAGAAAGTAAGTAGAATCATTATAAATATGCCATTTAAAGAATATATTTTGTATAAAATCTATATATACCCAAATCTATCTAAAACATTTCACTATAAATGAACATAATTTTAAATAAAAATCGTACTTAGTAATTCTTGTACAATATGTTTATTTTTACAAGGTCAATGTAATTAAACAAGTTCAGTATGAGCCCAGGAAAACACATCTATGCTTTCCTATAGAAAGCTGCAAGTTTTCACATGAAGTAATGGCTATAACGCGTATTGAAAATTGATAAATGATCAAGAATCAGAAGGCTGCTTAGGCAAATTTCGTTGGGGAGCCAAAACTGTAGTCTGATGGCTGCCCACAGCTCCTAACTTTTGCTAGAAAAATAGTTAGCATTGACCACACAAAAATTCAGAAGACCACAAACCCAAAATATATAGACTAGAAGCCACTCAGAAAGCAAGTAGTTATAATTTCTTCCATTACTTTAGAATCAAGTTCAATCTTGTAAGCAAAAATGAAACTTCAAAAATGGAGATATTATCAGTAATTTCAATAAATGTTGCAAATCCTAGAGCTGTGTTGAAGACATTCTAGCAAAGTATCTGCACAAATGGTTTAGTTTTGAAAAATATCTTTGTTTGTGTTTATGGCTCTTTTAAAAAAAAGAAGTTTCAAAAATTATACCATTTATTAGAGACACGTCCAAACTATAGCCAGTCAGTTGCTTAGATTTATAATTGTTTCTTTCTAAAAGACACATTATTCTATTGGGGATGTTCAGAATTCCTTTATTGTTTTATTACAGTGTTTATCACATTTAAAATTGTGTTGTAAGGTAATGAACGTAAAACTTTAATATAATTATCTATATTATTTTCAAAATGAAATTTTATTAGTTTAAAATTCCTCTAAAACTTTGATTATGTTTCCTTTACATGTACTAGCAAAACTGACATGTCAAGAAATCAAAGCATCCTCTGAAAGCTGATAGTTTTGACTAGTGTTTCTCCATAACTGGTTATTCCTCATGACTTGTTAACTGTGAAATTTGGAAATTATACTACATCATGTTTTAACTGATGAAACATTAAACATTATGCCATGAAATTCCCACTCTATGTTCCTATGGATATTAATATAGGATCAATATTCATTAACTGAAAACTAATGGCAACACTGAGGAATGTAAAGAATGTTTATGTAATTTGTACATAATGAACTAGTGAAGGGAATAGTGTGAATCCCAAGCTTAAAATAAAAAGCAATGCCCATATGCACTGCTTGTCTTTGAGTGAATGATCTCACTCACATTGCAAATAATCTGCTTTCTGGATATTACTTTCCTTGAATGAGAAGAGCCCTGGGTGATTATCAGAGCCATAGCAGTTTTAAATTGAGGAAAATATTTTATATATTGGTCTCTTTAATTTTTAGCTGATTTCTTCATGAAATTTGATTTCACTCCCTAGCTGCTCACTAGAAATTCATTCTATATGATTGGAAACTCATCATTCCTTTGCATTAGTTGTGGTCCACTTGAAAATGTTAACTATGGAAATACGTGTTTCCTGTTTAAGTTTAAATCACTAGTCCTTTTAAATGGTGAGATGTACAGTGATGTAGAATTCCCATTTTAGGGATCTTAAAGGTCACACTAGTTATACAAGGAACTGAAATGATACGTTTGATCTTGAAGGTCAAGAAAACAAGAGAGCAACACATCTCTAGCACTGTTATAAGCTATGGCTGAAGAAGGAGTCTTTTTAAAATTCAAGTAATTTGATAATGCTATAGGACATCCACATCTTAACGGAGACATGGGCATTTTAAAAGTATTTATATTAATAATTTTTCTATTGAGATAGAATAACTCCCAGAAGCAAATTAAGGGAGAAGAGGTATATTTTGGGATTATTGGTTAGAGGGCATAGTTCATCCTGTTCTATCAGAGTACAGGATGTATAGGAGCCTATAGCTCTGGGCTTTCTTATGGTAAGAAGAAAAGAAGAGGAAGAGAGAAGTGGAAAGAATGAAGAAAGAAGAAGAAGCTCTTGTTAGTCCAGAGGTTAGTGAACTATAACACTCAAAGGCCTGACTCCTACATACATCATTTACAGAGGCTCCACCCCTTAACATTCCCCAAACTTCCAAAACAGAGCACTAGCTGGGGACTAACTTTTCAGAAACATGTGCCAGTGGAGGGCATTTTAGACTCTAACCATACAATATTTAAACTTTACTTGGCTTTGCTCATTATACATATTTTAAGGCACTATCAATTTTGCTTCATAAAATCTTCAGTAATTATTTTCAAAACTTTTCATAAGCTATTACATATTCAGTTTAGTTCAGAAGTCTCCTGAGTATTTGGAAATACAGGGAAACTACTATCAATCTCATTTAAAGTAGGAAAGAAAAGATGCATGCACACTGAGAAAGAGGAAAGGAGTTTTCAAATGAATAAAATTCAACCAAGCTATAAAGAATAATGATATATATTTAATTATCTTATAAATAATAAGAACATATTTTTAAGCAGTTCTTCTAAAATGAGAAATCAGGCATTTATAAGAAATAATTTATGAGGATAATCCTTTGTAATTGATGAAAAGCATTAATATTTGCCTTGAACTGATATTTTACCTATTTCAAAAAAATTTGGTTAATCTATTTTTCTGGTCCTGATTTTCATGATATATGATTATAGAAAAGAATACAGCCATATTTCAAGAGACATTTATTATATTTCAAGAATAAACTTTGAACATCATATCAAAATACAGACTGATTTAGGAATAGCTGAATAAGTGTGGTACAGGCAAAATTTTCATTTTTGATACACTATTTGGAAAGCCTTTGAAATAAAATTTCTGTTTAAGGGTTGCAACAATGTTTTACAGGCAGCCATTTATTTTCAGACTTTCATGTGTATATTAAATTTCAATATTCAACAGTTAAGAGTATATTAAATGTTTGTTTCTCTGGAAACGTTTACCAATAATATTTATAGTAATTTAATAGAGTAAAAATGCTTTGTTTATTTAGCAATAGGAGCTCTTGGTGCAAAAGTTATGTTGTAAAATAAAGGGTTTGCAGCACTTTTCCAGGAGAAGCTTTAGTAACTGGAGCTTCCTCAGTAACCACAGGTGGCCATACATTGAAAATGTTATCCTGCATACTTAAAAAAAAATTCATCCTACACTTATATTACTCTAGAACCACTTCTGGTACCAGAATCTGTATTAGTCAGGGTCCTCCAGAGGAACAGAACTGATAGTTCCTTACAGGATGTGGACCTGCTAGTCCAACATTGGCTGTCTATCAGTGAAGTCTGCCAGGCTACATGTCTTCATTATATTCTGGAATCCCAAAGATATGCTTTAATGCCAGTAAAAAAAAAATTGACTTGACAGAGTGAGGGCAAGCCGGTCAAGAGAAAGAGGTTTCTTCTTCCATGTCTTTACATTGGCTGTCACCAAAGGTGTAGGCTAGATTAAAGATGGATTTTCCCACCTCAAAAGATCCAGATTAGATGTGGGTCTTCCCACAACAAATGATTTGATTAAGAAAAATCCTTCACTGATGTACTTTGGAGGCTGGATTTTAGTGTACTCCAGTTGTAGTTAGTCAAGTTGACAGGCCAGAATAACTTTCTCAGGTACCTATGTTCAACCTTGCTTATGCCTGTGTATGCATATTAGAAAACACGTCCTTCAAACAACATTATCTTCATGAAAGGGAAGGCAGCACATTAAAAAAGACAGTAGAAATAATTCTAGGATGTTCTAAGCAGCAAGCATAAGAACCTAAAACCTCCACATTACTCAGAATCACAAAGTAAGTTTTGTGAACAAGGAAGTCATTGGCACTATCTATAATTAATTTCTGTGATCAGTAATGATAATGCTGTTCCACTCATTTTAAAGACATGAGGAATTATTTTAAGGACTTATGCTGGTGCCTAGAATGTATATTAAATATCATGTAATTTTATAATTCTTTGTTCTATTTCTGCCTCTTTGCTGCTCTTCACTCCTGAACAATGAGATCTTATGGATTGACTAGAGACAAAGAAATGGGTCCTGCAATAGTTGTATCCTATAGCATCCTTTACGACAGGTTTTTTTTCTTCCATCACAAAGGAAATACACACACTATTGTGATATTGTTTACTAGTATAAATGTCTTTCTGGGTAACAGGTCTTTTTCACAATGTTGTATAACCATGATATTGATGTAACTTATATAATATGCTCTAATCTTCAATTATTTATTTGATTGTTATAGTTATCTTAGAACTCATGCTTTACTCAATGGGAGTACAGATTTCCCAGACTTTTGACATTAGCTATAGACTATGTGGTGTTTGAAGCTTTCTTTGGAAATATCACAATGCTTTATGTTTTTGAATCTGTTACAGTTGTTTTGGCTCTTTGCCTTAAGCCAGAATGTTATCCAGAGGAAGTGTAGTATACGTGGTTTTGTCATGGAACATTAATATGTCAGGAATGGAAATTTATTTTTGTGAAGACCATAGAATAACCAGTTATATTCAAGAATGAAAATTAAGAACCATAAAATTAATATGTGTCTTATAATTTGTATCTTACAAGGCAACAACTTGTTGAAGCATAAAATGGAGCTCACTCAATCATATATTAGCCAAAAGTATCAAAATTTCATGCATCAGAAAAAGAGTTTTTGGGGGATGTTTTCTTTTGTTTTTTATTCTTTATTGGGAACTAGTTTTTTTTTCATAAAGAGTTGGAGGGAGAACTCATATTCAATGTGCTCTATTTTCCATATCAGAGACTATGCAGTCTTCATATGATTTAATAAAAATGCAAATACTAAAACAAATTACATTTGCCTTTACTCATTTGATTGCTAATGTGTTGCTTCCCTTAAGTGATTTAAACTCTGTTATTTTTATTGTTATTCATATAATGTCATACTCTGTTCATTGTCATTCTGGTTTGGATGACATGGTATCCATTTACCAGATATTAAAATTTTAACTTTTATTTTATGCAAAACTAAGCTTCTTCCTCATCATAAAAGAATTCTGAAGGCAAACTTTTAACAGTATGGCTAAGAATTCTACGTCACATTTCATTTATATCCTAGTGGAGCTTGGAGTGCTTTATTCATTTGTTTATGATCAAAAAATAATGTATAAAATTTTTTTCATAATAATGCTTTATTAGGCAGCTTTACTTGTAGCAAATCCAAGAGACCTGGAATGTGATTACCACTGGAAGAGATGGGGCCAGAGTTGTTTTGCTGAATTGGGGCAGGTGTTCACTAGAAACAAGCTTGGGCCTACCTTGTGATAAAAGTTAACTCTTTAATAAATAGCTTTAAGGGGATGAAAACATTTTAAAATAGTATATATTTCATATTCTCTCTCTTCAACTCTCCATTTCAAATGAAATATTTCTACTCAATTACTGTGTAGAATTCTTGACATATTAATTCATACAGGGGAAGGAGCATTCTTATGACCTTCCACATCTCAGTGAGACCGGTAAGATGAGGGTATGATGGCCAGTGTCATGTACATAGGAAACATTTTTTCTTTTGGAACTATTTTTCTTGCCGAATAGATACCAGTATAATTAATTCATTAAGTGTCCCTCACCTCTCATGTATGACTCTCACAATTATACTTGGGTATCAGTCCAAATATCCATTCTTTTACGAAATATGTCATACATTTATCTTGTGACAAATTTGAAAATCTGACAAATCGTAAATTTTCTTACAGTTACAGTGAAAATAGCTGAGGCGTACAACTGAAAATATGTAAAGATTCATGTTCACTATTCCACATACATGCGATTCTATTGTTTCTGGGCCTTTATGACAGGAAGGACATCTTAGTGAACATGCTCACAATACAATGAGCAGAAAAAACAGAGAGGAGAAAAGACACTGGTGACCTCATTTGATTTTGTTTGTTGACAATTTCAGGCATTAAAAAGGTACTTTTGTTTACTTGTTCATTTGTTTTAATTTCATACATGATTACAATTTGTTTTGGTCAGATTCAGCACCATTATGCGCCCTCGTCCTACCCCTTGAACTTCTTTCTAATTCTCTTCCTACTTAAGCACCGGTTTTGTGACTCCCTGACAGTCCCCAGATCTTTCATTTTCTCGGACAAATACCTACATGCACACGCACATATACCTCCACCACCTATCCAATATTGTTTTGTTTCCATGCCATAGGATTCCAGCATAACACCAAAACCCACGCTTTACTCATATATGGGAGATATGTAAGGATATAATAAAATGATTCCAGGAGAGTATCATATTGTGTAAAATAAGATAGACATAAAAAGAAAAGTTCTACAGGTTTTCTCTCATATTTGGGACCTTGCTTAAGAAAACACACAAAAGTAGAAAGAGAACTAGAGTACTACTAATGAGGAAGAATTTGTCTTTGCATTTTTGTCCTTCCACTGCTCTGCTCTGTGCCACTCAAGCCCACTGCCTCTATTGTCTGGTTTTAATACTGTAAAATGGAGAGGGCTTCTCCTGCCAGGATTTTATACATAGAACACTTTTTCTCCCAACTAAATCTGAAAAGGTTACTCTGTTACTGAACATAAACATGGACTTCTGCTTTCTATCTCCTCTGGTATTTCTGGGTTAGTTTTGCTCAGAGGTTATACAAGTTTCCCTTTTACAAACTTTTATGAAATCATTCTCTCTCTCTCTCTCTCTCTCTCTCTATCTCTATCTCTTTCTCTTTTCCTCTCTCACCTTCCCTCCCTCTCTCTGCTTTCTTTATTCTCTCCCTCCCACTCTCCCTTCCTTATCTCCTCTGACTCTATTTCATTTCAATATTTACCAAATTGTTAAATGATATACCTTTGCCATACCCTACACTTTGATTCTTTTTTTTAATGTTCTTTTTTTATTGTTAAAAGAAAAATTTACATTTACTACCCTTGTCCCAGGCCCTCC
>JAQHUG010000321.1:2113927-2140307 GCA_028555095.1 Dicrostonyx torquatus
TAAAACAAAGTATACATATGGGGTGATTTCGTGCTGCTGACACCCATTTCTTTCCTCAACTTCCCCAGCAATCTGTCCAGGAAAAGATAGTTATGAATTGTTCTTTTATGGCTAGCTGTAAGATTACAAAGAACTAGACCAATTTTTTTATTTAGAAAAGCTGATTTTCCAGTAATTTGTGAATTATATTTAAAAAATTAATGCTATTTTCAAAAACAAATATACTAATAAAGTTTTTCTAAGCTTAATTAAATTACAGTATGCTTAATTTATGTTTATGGGGAGTTAGTTAGTAATCTTTTTGTAGTCTAATTACATCCTAATTTATCATTGCTAATAATTAGAGTATACTAATTTTCTCATAAAAAGGCAAAACTTACTATGCATTATGGCTTGTTCCTACCACATAATATAATAACATTGTAAATTTATTATGTTTAAAATATATAACCTGGGTATAATTATCTTAACCACTTGTGTGCTTTCTCTCCAGGGATCACATTGTCATGGTGATCTCTTTTGGAACCCATGATCTAAAACTGAGCAGCTTGTGAGATGTGTAAAACTGGCAGCTCATAAGTTTAGATTTACTAAGTGCATCGTGACAGTCAAACTATATAAGCTAGTACTTTTATAATGTTTAAGACTCTCTGAGGTTTCTTTAGGTCAACTCATTGACTCTTTACTTGTTAACCAAATCACCTGTATGACTGTAGAGGGACACTGTTACTTCACAATTAATAACAGATTAGAAACGGTTTATGTGCATAAATATCAAAGTCAAGAGGAAAGTGCTGTTGCAAATAGTGGTGCATAGCTTTTGAAATGTACTCACGTTTTGTCTGTACTAATGAGAGATTAATGTACCTATCATAAGTAAAATTTGATCATTCCAATTTTCTTTAATTTTTTTGAAATACAACTTTTCTGTGTAGTTTTGGAGCCTATCCTGGAATTCACTCTAGACCAGGCTAGCCTTGAACTCAGAGAAATCTTCCTGTCTCTTCGTCCTGAGTGCTGGGATTAAAGGCATACACCACCGCTGCCTGGTGTAGTTTTTTTTCTTTTTCTTTCTTTCTTTGTTTTTTTTTGTTTTAATTTTCTTAAAACATAAAAATCTAAGCTTAATATAAAAGATAAAATAGACTAAAATACATGATACAAATACTTAATGGTGTAAATCTACTATGATTTTAAGAACAATAGTGTCTAGGAGAATGTATAGATTTTTGAATACTGGGTAATACTAATGTTCTCTCTGGTTTTATAGAAGTGTATGCTGTTGTGTTTCAGAATATTTAGCTTAAAAAATAACTAACCAACCTGATTATTAATCACTTTGACAGAATTTTTGGTACAGATTCCCCACTGGAACATTTACTATACCTGGAATATGCAGAATATGTACTATCACATGAAGATTTTTATGTACTAATTATTAACTGATTGTCATCTTTTGTTATTAGTGTTGCACTGTTATTATCTGACTGTATCTCATCAGTGGATGAGTAACAAGTGAATTCAGGACTAAATGTTCTATTTTAGGTGGTATGTCAACTTGAAGAAAGAAGTTCAATGGGGTATAATGGCTACTGTTTATTGCTGCAAAAAGACACCACAACCAAGATAATGCATAGAAGAAATGTTTGGGGGAAGCGGTTTCACTTCAAGAAGATTAGAGTTTATGCCCATCATGATGGAGAGCATGATGGCAGATGGGTAGACATGACTTTGGAACAGTAACCTGGAGTTTGTATCTTGAGACAACCATCAGGCAGAGAAAGAGCTAACTAGGAGTTAGGGTTCTGAAACCTCAAGCTGATTCCTATTGACACACTTCCTCCAGTAAGACCACATCTCCCAACCCATCCCAAAGAGTTCCATCAACTAGGGACTAAGCAGTCAAATATATGAGCATAAGAAGATAAACATTATTAACACTGCTACAGGAGGTGCACTTTAAATTATATATAATGAGAGCCTTTGGGGCACAACCCCAGGCTTGTTCAAGATTTAGAATGAATGCAAGTTGGTGAAAGGACTTGCGGTATCTGATGGCAAATGAACTCTCTCACTACATGCTATTCTGAATCAGTCTGTTTATTCTTCTGCTTCTATTCTAATTCTCCTGTCCTAATTCTAATTTCTCCTATCTTGTTCTTTAGCTTCTTCTGCTTTTGCCTAAAAATTCTTATTTCAGGAGCCTTGAAGTGATAAAAAAAAAATTACAAGTGTTGACTGAGTCATCTGTCCTGTCTGGTTCCCGCAGTTGTTAAGTCCCAAAGAAATCATGCAAAAGTCTACATTAATCATGAAGTGATTGTCCCATTATCTCAGGCTTCTTATTAACTCTTCTAACTTATATTAGCCCATTTTTCTTATCTGTGTTAGCCACATGTCTCAGTACCTTTTTCAGTGGTATAGTCACAGCTTGCTTTTTCTGTGTCTGGACAGGACAACAGAGGAGCTTCCCTCTTCCCAGAATTCCCCTCTTCTCATTGACCTGCCTCTACTTCCTGTCTGGTTGTCCCACCTATACTTCCTGTCTGGCTACTAGCCAATCAACATTTATTGAAAACATAATTGACAGAATATAAACAATTGTCCCACACCATACAAGAGTTATCTCTCATTGGTCAAAAACACATTCCTAGAGTGATAGGAAGGTGAGCCATTGTCATGTCAGCACAATGTTCCAAAGTTACAGGAATGAGACATGACCAGACAGAATTGAGGCACAGTGCCCAGTGACAGACTTTGAGACATAGGTCTATTGTTAAAAGACTTTGCAGGAAAAGAATTGGCATGCTTTTCTTAGGGTGCTTAGTGTAGCAACCTGGTTCGACATCTGTGAAACTGACTTTGTGTGTAGCTGTAAAGTTTTAAATTTACGATCTATTTCTTAAAAGCTTTAGTCTGGTTTGAAGTTGCTTTGAGGTGAAAGTGAGCTAAGTGTGTGCAATTAGTCTTATCCAAAAGGAGCAAACCAGGTTTTTTTGTTTTTGTTTGTTTGTTTTTGAGACAGGGTTTCTCTGTAGCTTTGCAGCCTGGCCTGGAACTTGCTCTATAGACCAGGCTGGCCTCGAACTCACAGAGATCCGCCTGCCTCTGCTTCTTGAGTGCTGGGATTAAAGGCATGTGCCACCACCGCCCGGCTGCAAAGCAGGTTTTTAAGTGTCAATAGTCCTCATGAGACAAATAGATTTAGTTATGAAACATGTTCCGGTATATATTCTGTGTATCAAAGCTATATATCTATACAAAAAGTCATCTTCTTGACCACCAACAGATATATGTGCTTATAAAATTAATATGTAATCGTAAGATTACATCTACATATTACATAAAATACAAGGTAATAGGGAGATATCATAGCTGCTATTTTGCAAGAGAAATTACAGATGATGTAACAGTTTTCAGAGGCAGTGGCCCTGCTGGCCTTGCTGGGCAGGATTCCTGCATCAGAGAATAATTTCTCTGGTGGTTTAACATCTGAATTATCAGTTGATATAGGCTGTAATTGCACACAATAGCTCATGATAAATGCTCCTGACAATACATCTTTCCTACAAAACCTTTGTGTTAGACTTTTATGTTACCTGAAAATAATGAGGTTAGTAATTTTCCTTCAAACATACCTTCCACTAAATAATTCTGCCTCACCACAAGTCTGTAGCAATATATCCAACCATAAACTGAAGCCCCTGAACCCATGAGCCAAATGATTATTTTGTACTTTGAGTTTATTTTCTAAAATGTTTTCTTCCATCTGTAGCCGGGTATCCTAATAAACTCTGAGCAGTTTTAAGGCAGTCAGTCTTACTAGCTGAAAACATAGGTAACTAAGATTAGAAGCATTCAGAGATACATCTGCTACCAGCCAAAAGTTCAGAAAATATATATATAGGAGCACTTAGGTATTGCCTAGAACAGTGGTTACAAAAAGAGTTACAAAAGAAGCTACAATTATTGAGTGAAAATTGAGTGAAAAAACTCAAATGGTATTTCAGGAAGATGAAACATATTCTCTTTGATTGAAACTGACTAGACATGTTACCTTTTGATGAATAGAAAATGATTAAAGAAATGATTGTCAATAGTAAGAGAGAAATCAAAGATAACAAGACAGCACATTCCAGTAAATTGCTAGCAACCAATATTATGTTTAAGTAACAGGTAACCTATAGTAGCTCTATTTTGAATAACAGTTGTTCTCAGTTCTCCCATTTCTTGATTAATTTCTGCTAATTCTTTTGCTATAATAGTAGTAGTCTTTGATGTCCCCCTATCAAGGACTCTACAGGGAAACAGAAATCAGGAGGGGAATGAAGAACCTGTCTAAGGTAGTCAAGTTTACTGTGAGAGTTGAGGTGCTCTTTGTTCCCTGGCACCTGACCTTGATTTGTTTTTGAAAATACCCTTACCCTTTCTGATCCTCCCCGATCCCTCCCTAATCACTGGTAAGCAGATGATTTTTTTTTAAAAAAATTGAGTTTTCTTATTGTCTTATTGTCTCCCTTCTGTAAAACTGCTTGTGATTTTACTTCGCAAAATGGGCCCACGAAATGGATTCGGGGCTGCTCTCTTTAACCTGACTTAGGAAGCAGTCACAGGCCAGCTCTTGAGTTCACTGCAATAAAAAGTCAACCTTGCTTCAAATTAAAAAAAAAACAAAAACAAAAACAAAAAAACAGAAACAGAACCAAACAAAATGAAGAAATGATTACCGTTAGTAGTTTGGAAAGCTATGAAAGTCACTTATGATATAATATGTATCAAACTTCTTTATGAAAATCTATTTTCCTCATTACATAAAATTAATTTATGTTGACAAAAATAAATTGGTATCTATTCAGGTATGTATATATGCAGACATGTACACATACATATGAGTAAATAGGTATATATTTCAAACCCTAGCAAAAGGTTGTTACTGAAATAGAGTTACAGGTATGTGTGTTCCCTTACTATCTCCAGGAAAAGGAAATTTTTCAAATAAGTGATTCTTGTCAGTACACTAAAGAAGCAAAGGTAAGTTGCCATCTGTAAGGATGCAGATATAACTGAAAATTTGTCTTTTCCATAGTGAAGAATTCACTAGACCAGTTTTATAACTTTATTTGCTTAACAAAGTTACTCACAGATTTTGGTAGCCAACAAGATTGCTCACTTATATTTTGATAGCCAGGTATCAAGTCCCCTTTGCTGAACTGTAACTTATTTGCTTGCTGGCTTATAATGCAATCTCTTTTACTAATGATCAGAGACTGAATATATTTGGATATCCTATAGAACCGAGAAAAGCAGGTCATGGTAGACTGAAAATGTATCATTTCCCCCAATGCATCCTGGCCTGCAGCAGTCAATGGCCTTGTTTTATCACAATTGCTTAGACAGAGAAGCAGAACCTACAGTGTTCAGAGCCACATGTCCCAGCTGGAAAGCTAACTCTGCTTTTGAGAATTTATGAATGTAAAGTTCTATAGAATTTAAAGACAAGAATTTAGTGATTATACTAAATATTACAATGAGTAGCAACTTAAAAAATAAATATTTCAAAAGATAGATTATTAATCACTCTAGGGTGTCGGGATGTTGGGCCATTATAAGGTGGAACACATTAATATAAAATTTGGCAATAAGACCAGGTTGCTAAAAAGTGAAATCTGTCAGCTACTTTAATTATCTATAGATGGCATGTTTTTTTCTCAATTCCTTGATAATGGCTACTCACGAAGCTCTACTGAGTGTCCCCATTGTATTAAATTAGGAAAGCAAAGTGGCTGATTTTGAGAGATTCTGTACCTCTACCTTACATGTGAATAATGGAGAAGAAAATTTCATACTATAATAAAAGACAAGAAGGTCATTAGTATTTCTTTCTAACATAAAGAAAAACAGAACTTTATTTTGAGTAATAAAATCTAATTACAGATATGATAAGGTGGATTTCACGTGAAAAGATGAAAACAGAGTTCCTGAGCTTAAAGGGTCTATAAAATGTTTGTCTTCATAAATGCTTAGAAATGAATATTCTATAGAAGCAGCTATAGCTTCATAAGTCAACTAAATATGCAAATATTTAGATACTTTCTAAAGGAATCATTGAATACTACAGGATTGTGTATTTTGAGCTTCAAAACTTTTAGTTTTAGCAGCATTTCTGAGACTGTTTTTAAAAGAATAATATTCAATAATAACTTACAAAACTAATATTTCTGCTCTATTTAATACTTCTTGGATATAAACGTGTAAACTAAAGCTGTTGGCCTTTTTAAAATTGTAGTGCATCAAAAAGTAGGTAAAATCGAAGATTTATTAGACGAATTTGTACTTGAAAATTGGTTCACCTCAATTGGCTTCTACCTCAAAGTGACGTTGGGAATGTTTCACTTTTTGCGTGTCAAGTTTATTCTTCCAGCAGTTTACAAATTAGATGAAACAAATGCCCTTACTCTGTTATGTTGCCTAGAAATCAGTGACTTTCATATCAACTCATACTTACTTAGTGTTCTACTCTTGACTCAGCTTCAACAGTCATAAAAGGGTTGGTATGCCAAATTCATATAAATGAATACCTCTTCTGTTTCATATATTTAATTGAGAGCTTGTCTATTGCTTGAAGTATGCAGTATTTTTTCTCAAAAGAATGTTCCTCATATTTGCTTTTGTCCAAACTTAGTTACAAGAGTTATTCCAAATCATGGTGAATATTAATTTACAAATGTAAGTAATACATGTCGTCTCAGGTCTTTGAGCAGAATAACATTAGTAATTGGCCTCACCAGGATGAAACTTATTCTTTTTCCATTGCTGTCCTGATTGGAATTTTCATCTCTATATATTTGCTTACTTAAACCTTAAAAAAAGGAAAAGTAAAGTTATCCAAAAAAGGACACAATATAAGATTACAAAGTTCATAATGAAATTTACATCAATGGGATTATTTTAGTAATTTGAGCATCAACCTAATGCCTCATCTAGTTTGCTTCAATATCATAATGTGTGTGTTATGTTCCTATGTATGGCTCAGTAGTTTCTTAAAAGAAACAAGAGTAAGGAAGAGAAAGTCAGGGAACTTTAGTACATGTCAGGGAATGATTTAACCCTGAGAATAAAAGCATTTGTTCCTCCTATGGTGGTAGAGTTAGCTTGAAATTGGGATGTGACAGGGATGGTCAGGATTTAATCAGAGAAAGTATCCGTAGGGAAAGACTGGCCTGACATTTATAGTGTGACTCATTTGTTTGACTTGAAATCTCGTACAATTGAGTTGAAAATAAAATAAATTTTGTGGAGCCAAGATGAGTGATTTGGCCAAAGTTAGGGCATGAAACTGTGCCCAGATGTGTCTGAAAGTAAGACCTAGTAAATCAGCCTACCTCAGACACTGTGAAGGGGGTTGAGTCCACACACCAATGAAGTAGTTTTAGCAGAACCTAAAGAAAAAGAGCCACAGCAGTGACTGTCAAAAAAGTCATAGATTGACATTCGAAAATCCTGTAGTGACCACACAACAGGATAGCACCTGTTTAGACTTTTGCATTTGTAAAGTCCTAGAGATAATAAGTAATTTCTTATCATGTATGTTCTCATAGCTCCATATCTGGACTTTCTTTACATCATAGCCTTTTTGATTTTACTCATACCCTCTCTGCCTGAATAAACCCTGACTGGGAAAAAAAAGAGGGGATAGCATTGTATTTCAGTTTTCATGTATCTAATCTATTGATACGGCAGAAATGCCACCAGGTATCAGGACTCATCAAGTCTAATCAATGTGACAGCATTGACAAGATGAGATGGTCTCACATCTATAAAATTGTGCTACAGTGCCAGCCTCATGAGATTGATTTTTAAGCTCTAGACGGTAGATAGCTCACACAGTATAACATTGTTTATTTTCGTTATCCTCTTGCCTCTTCTCCTGAAGGGCTGACACTAGCCATCTCTTGGGAGAAAAATGATTCTACCTAAGGTCCCTTAGAAGATAATAGCACTGTCATGAGCAAGTAGCAAGTGCTGAGAACATTAGAATTAAGGCATGTATTGCCTCACAATCTCACAATTTTGGAGCAAGGTGACATGAACATCTCTTAAAGCCATGCACTCTGTCTGCTGTTCTGTGGGATAATCTTCTTGAGTTTCTCAGATTTTCTTATGATCTTTGGAATGCCTTGGCCTGGAGATATAGCTCACAAGAAATATAAGTTTTCATACTGTTATCTTCCGTGTTGTTCCCGTGTCTAAATTTCTAACTTTTAGAGTAGCAGCTATGTTGTATATCGGCCTATGTACTAGCAACTCTTTAACCAGATCACATTTTTCTGTACTCTGTTTCTAAATAAAGTTCAGTTTTGGATATGAGAAGCAAATATTTGGAGGGAGACACAAATTAACTTACAGAATCCTCCAATATAGGTGGGGGACTGACGTTACTGTGTACTGCATTTCCATAGGAAACAGCTTTGAAGTAGATTTTCTTCAAGATTCCAAGATGGTTATGTCAGTGTAGTTGACTGCCCTAAAGGACTTCTCCAGGAATTACAATGATAGGGGTCATAGTTGATAGTTACGAGCCTTTCCCTTGACTTCTTTTGATAAAACTCTACCTTGGTTGTCAATGTGTGGTTTCATCAATACCTGTCCGTGGGAAGATTGAAGTTAAGACATGGAAAAAAGGGCAAGGTGTTCCTAAATAGAGAATAAAATACGGGGTGGGGGGTCCTTGGTAATGCCTCTACTTGATAAGTCAGGCTTTATTGACTCTACATAGGAGGTCTTACCCTTTCTGAGGAGTGGGTGGGTAGGAATAGGAGAAGGGGAGAGAGGGGAAACTGTGGTTGGTATGTAAAATGAATTAAAAACTTTTAAAGAAAAATGTTTAAAAAGAAAAAGGTGAAAATTAATGATTAATTAAATTGAGAAAGAAGTTTGACAATTTTTTGAAAGATTCTAGATTGCTTCCTAGGTGGCTGCTCAGATATTTTTTTTTTCTGATGCCAGTTTGCCGCCTTTGCTCAAAAAGTAAGTCTGACCTCACTTTTAAAGTTATTATGGAGATAATTTTTGTTATATTACACAAAATGGTTCTAATATTAAAAGATTAATCCCCTTTGCCTCTAAACATATGATTAACCATAAATTATCATACTAGACCAAATCAGGTCTATTAAAAAACAAATTAATCTTTTCTCTCTGGGTTGAACTCTCTTGTTAATATGAAAATCAAGAGTAACTCAAAACTCTTAGCTTTTGTGGTCCGAGGGATATTCCTTTGTGTTGTTCAAGTTGAATTGTGACTGGAGAGTGAGCCATACTAGCCTAATTAATTTAGTAAAGCACCGATTAAAACTATCATCTTTGGGAAATCTTGTTTGAAGTCTCTTGAATTTCAGAAGCTGTTTTCTTATTACCCATGCCTCCACACATGATTTGTGTTATGCTGTGGGCAAAGGGCCCCTTGCTTATTAAGACAATCTATAGACATTATTGCAAATTAATTTGTATGTTTCCAGTTTTTTTATTGATTTTTATTGAGCTACATTTTTCTCTGCTCCCCTCCCAGTATCTCCCCTCCCATCAACCCTCTCCCAAGGTCCCCATGCTCCCAATTTACTCAGGAGATCTTGTCTTTTTCTACTACTTATGTAGTTTAGATCTATGTATTTATCTCTGAGGGTCCTCATTGTTTTCTAGGTTCTCTGGAATTGTGATTTATGGGATGGTTTTCTTTATGTTTAAAAACCACCTATGATTGAGTACATGTGATAATTGTCTTTCTGTGTCTGGGTTACCTCACACAAAATGATGTTTTCTAGCTCCATCCATTTGCCTAGAAAATTCAAGATGTATTTTTCCAGTTTTAAGGAGGGTGTGCTTTTTAATTGTTCTTGTAACTATATACCATGCATCAGAAATTCTTGTTTTAACAATTTGGCAGGGTTATTTTTTATTTTAGTCATTGACTTATGTATGTTTTTACAGTAGACCAATTGATCTAAACAAACACCTACATGAGATACCTTTTTTCATTCTAAATATTATAATCATTTGGAGTAAAGGACGATGACACAAGATATTTTAAAATTAGTATGATAGCAGGGTATGGTGGTATATATCTTTGTTTCTAGTACTCAGGAGCAGAGGCAGGTGCTTCCCTGTTCAAAGTCATCTGTGGCTAGAGAATTCCAGGTAAGACTGAGCTACATAGAAAGATCCTATAGTTCAAAATAAGAATGGTAACATGATGGACTAATGTGATCTTTAGTTTTTTGTGCTATACATGTAGCTGTTGCTGTTAAGATAAAAAGAATCATATATGGATTTCCTCATACGATCTCTAAGTCTTGGACTAATATCTTCATTGGCTCTAACATGTACAGCATGGAAAGAAAATGAGCAGACCTGGTTGTTTTAAAAATGAGGTCTGCATACGTTTTATGTAAAAGACAAGTAGCAAATTCCTCAGGGTTTATGGACCACAAAACGGTGTCAGTGGTTGGATCACAGCTGCTTACCTCTGTGTTATAGCATGACATATAGTCATTGACAAAAAAATGAATGAAATGGCAGTCCTTTACTTTGTCATAATGAACCTTTGTATGGTGTAGGCAAGCTTGGTGTAGGCGCCTTGACTTTTCGACTCAATTTCCAACAAGCAAAACAAATTTTACCACTCTAATGTTTGAACGCCTCATCCTGAAATGAGGTCACACTGAGGCGCTCAAGAGGGTCTCTTAAACTTTCAATATCTATGCATACAGAGGGAAATAGGAAATAGACTAGTTCTAGAGTTAGCTAGCTGGTTCAGTGATACTATCTTTTAAAATATTCCAATTAGAAAATGGATGAGTGCTTCTCTCTATAAGAATAACTGGACTAAAAGAAAATTGCAAAGAGCTATGCACTGAGGATTTCAAGCTGGGTACCTAGAGTAGACTTCATGTACTCGGAGCATATTCCATATACTAGGCCATGTACTTGATCTCAAGCAATACAAAAAAAAATCAATCAACAAAACTCTTTTAATTTACTAATTATTTCATTCTTGTAATCTGTTTCAGGAGAGGAAAAATATAATACTACTTAGAAAGATGCATATCAGAAATGTACTTTTCAAACTTGCCTATAAGAATCTGAGTGCTCACTTGGTGCACAGTTAGCTTGTTCGCTTGCAGGTCCGTGTCCTGCCCGCCCCAACCATAGTGTCTGCTCTCGCCTGGCCTGCCGGAGCTGCTCTCTGCCGCAGCTTCAGCACTTTGGCCCAGAACAATGCTAAAGTAGCCGATCTGGGAGCTTCTGGTGGCATTGGGTAACCTCTTTCTCTCCTCCTGAAGAACAGCCCCCTAGTGAGTCGCCTGTCTATGATATCGCTCACATGCCTGGTGTGGCAGCGGATCCGAGTCATATCGAGACCAGAGCAAACGTGAAAGGCTACCTTGGACCTGATCAGCTACCAGACTGCCTGAAAGGTGATCCCAGCCTGAGTGTTCAGGAAGCCAGGAATGACGCGGGATGACCTAATCAACACCAATGCTACCATTGTGGCCACCTTGACTGCCGCCTGTGCCCAGCACTGCTCTGAAGCCATGATCTGCATCATTGCCAGCCCGGTTAACTCCACCATTCCCATCACTGCAGAAGTTTTCAAGAAGCATGGCCTGTACAACCCCAACAAGATATTCGGTGTGACAACCCTTGACATTGTCAGAGCGAACACATTTGTGGCAGAGCTGAAGGGTTTGGATCCTGCTCGAGGCAACGTGCCTGTCATTGGTGGCCATGCTGGGAAGACCATCATCCCCTTGATCTCTCAGTGTAGCCCCAAAGTTGACTTTCCCCAAGACCAGCTGACTGCGCTCACTGGGAGGATCCAGGAGGCTGTCCCAGAAGTTGTAAAGGCCAAGGCTGGAGCAGGCTCTGCCACTCTGTCCATGGCTTATGCTGGAGCCCATTTTGTCTTCTCCCTTGTGGATGCCATGAACTGGAAGGAAGGTGTTGAGTGTTTTTTTGTTCAGTCCAAAGAGACAGAGTGCACTTACTTCACACCCTTGCTGTTGGGGAAAAAAGGCCTGGAGAAGAACCTGGCATTGGCAAAATCACTCCTTTTGAGGAGAAAATGATTGCTGAGGCCATCCCTGAGCTCAAAGCCTCCATCAAGAAAGCTGAGGACTTTGTCAAGAACATGAAGTGAGAGGTTTAAGTCCCAAGTGTATCATGAGGGGCCTGCTTGTTGGGGTTTCTGTCCCGACCCGTACCCCACAGCCAGCAAGCCCCAAAGAAATCACACAGAGAGTCTACATTAGGTTATTAACTGATTGGCCCTTTAGCTCAGTCTTCCTACCAGCTCCCATAACTTATATTAACCCATTGTTCCCATCCATGCCAGGCACATGGCCGGTACCTTTTCTCAGCTGGGACAGGGACACATCCTGCTTCCTTGGTGGTCTGTGCAGGAATGCCAAGGGAGCTTCCTGCTTCCCAGACATTCTCATCGCCCTGCCTCTACTTCCTGTTGACCCGCCTATACTTCCTACCTGGCCAATCAGTATTTATTTAAAACATGATTGACAGAATACAGACAAGTCACCCGTACCACCCAAGCAGCCATATCACCCTAACTTATTCAGCATCATGTCAATGAAGCCAGCAGGGTCTTCAGTTTGTTTTGATGGTGGGTCTTGTACCAGCATCAGCATCCCTTCCCAATGGTGGCTGGTCTGTTGATAATGACAATAAAGCAGACTGATTGTCTTTAAAAAAAAAAAAGAATCTGAGTGCTTTAGATATAAATATTGGCTGAAGATCACAAAGCTATAAGGCATTTTGTTGGAAAAATAATCTGATTTCCATAATAATATTTTTACAAAAGGTCAAAACATCACTGGAGAAATTCTCTTTTTTCTAACACCTCATTACCCAGCAATGCAGAATAAATAGGGCATTGCTCTCTATCGGCTTGCCTCTTATCCTCTGTAACTAAACGTGGCCTAAGGCAGTTCTTTTAACAGTAGGATCCTTGAGTGTGTAATTGTTGCTTGAATAATTTCCATTCTCATTACCCTTGGCTCACAATTACTTCTTACATTTCACATTACATGTGGATCATGATTTTCACTCCAAGTCTTCCATGGCAAAGGTATTGTTCCCAGCTAGTGACAACACTAGAAGATGGTGTAGTAGTATAAAGTAGTGCCTATGGTGAGGAAGTGGGTCACTCAGGCTATACCATTAACAAGCACATTTCATTGAACACATTCTCTCCCCTTCACTCCCACCTGTCTCTGACACCTTGGGAGGAACAGCTTCACTCACATTTCACGTTCCTCCATAATGGTCTGCATCACCTTACGACAACAGAATGACACACTAAAACTTCCTCCTTTAACTTGGGATTTCTAGCTATTTTATCACTCCAGTGAAAAGCAAACATGTTTGAATATTACTTAAATACGCCTGTTTGCCATCTTTTCCTTCATAGCAGAATCAATCATCTATTTTCAGTTTTACTATCAAGTGCACACACACCCGGTGAAATCACACTATACTGTGAATTGCAGCTCCTAATGCACAAGTGATCAATTTTCCTGGTTCTTATACTGTCTTAGTTATTGTTTCTGTTATTATGAAGAGACACCACTACTAAGGCAAGTCTTATAAAGAAAAATATTAATTGGGGTGGCTAATTTACAGTTCAGAGGTTTAGTCAATTATTGTCAAGGTGGGAAGCAAAGCATCATGCAGGCACTCATGGTGCTGGGGAAGGAACTGAGAGTTCTTACCTCTTAACCCACAGGCAACAGGAAGTGGTCTCAAACCCTAGGCATGGCTTGAACATATGAGACCTCAAATCTCAGCCCTACAGTGACATACTTCCTCCAACAAGATCATACCCACTCCAACAAAGCCATACATCCTAATACTACCACTCCATATGAGGGCCAACTTCATTCAAACTACCACATACATTTTTTAAAACTTTTATTTATGTGTTTGTGAGAGTTTCTATGTAAGGATATGTCACCCATGTGCCAGTGTTCACAGAGTCCCAAAGAGAATGCAGGATCCCCTAGATTTTTATGGGCTTTTATGGGCTACCCACTGTGGGTACTGGGTATGTGCTGGGTACAAGACTCTGGTCCTGTGGCAGAACAACAAAAACTCTGTACTGCTGAGCCATGTCTCCAGCTCAATGGACAAATTTTATCTCTTAGAGGATCTTTTTATTTCTACTTGAACTCTGCCATATTTAGGTAATGAGGATCCTATATATCTTAGTTTAAGTTTCATGATTTGTAATGCCTGCTGTAAAATTTGTTCCATGAGTGTTTCTTTTCATAGCACCCCATCCAGAGATTTTTTTCTATCATAGACAGATTCTTCACCATTTAAATGTAATTTCCAAAATTAATTGTGTGACAAGAGGAACAAAAATTCATTATATAAGTTGACTTATTATATTTGTCTTTAACAAAATGATTGTGGTGATTACTTTTCAAATGCATATGACATAAGTAGCCAAAAGAAGTTATTTCCAGAAGGCAGGCTTCAGTTTGAGTTGTCATTGTTCTAAGGATATAGTCTGTGATGTCATGTGATACATAATGTGTGAACACTAGACAGCTGTTCACCCTGGTGGAGCTATCAGGGAACAAAAAGAAATGATTGTTGGTCCATTATTCGATTAATCTAGTTTTTACTTTGTGCACCTTGGACGTGGCACAAGGGATGTTGACATTCACTTTCAGGATGAGTTTCCTCTTTTTATTCAAACATCTCTGTAAAAACTGCCATGGATACACACAGAAGTGCACATCCGTGGTGGATCCTAGTGCAGTTTACAGTGAAGAACAACCACCAGAGTAGCGAGTGGAAAGTTGTGTGGTGTACTGCACACAGAAGTGAGAAAGGAAATCTGAGATCTCATTTTTGTTACTGTTTTCCTATTTTGCAATAGGAAATATAAAGGAGAATATAATTTCATGAGTATGATGTCACATATTGGATTGGCCTCTATGACTATGTTGCATGAGTGATTGAGTCTAAAAATTCACCATCCCTGGCCACTCTGATAGAATATAAAGTTATTATCACTTTATCAGATAAATATCTCATACCATGCACAGATATCTTTTCTACCAGAAAACTTCATTGAACATAATTATTATTTATTTTATTCAAGTCTCTGTCTGGCATATTTCAAATAACAAGATGATGAATTGACATGACTTCAAGATTTCTGTGCAGACATTTGTTTGGTTTGTATAACTATTCAATAGCTAATAAAACAGAATTTTAAAAATGAATTTTGATTAATGTCTCAGAAATATTATTGAATATGCTGGAAGTTGTAAACATTAGTTGAAAAAAATCCAAAAAGATCATCAAATTAGTTTAACATTTGTTTAGATCAGTTTTTAAAACTGTCTAAAACTTCAGGCTACTTTACACTAGTCTAATGTATGAGTTACCTAAAATATTTATATATACAGACATTACTAAGAGATAGGGATTAATAGTTGAAATATATTGCTGACAGTTAGTCACCAGTCCATTTCCATTGGTCCTGTATCAATGGCATAAAAAATTACAAAATGAACCGATCTGAAAAACGTTACTGTGTACAGATTGTTTATTTTTTACAGTTTCCCAAGAGTATAGTATAGTAACAATTCTATAACATTTTCATTTTATTGGTTTAGTATAATAGTACTTACAATAACACAAATATAAATTGGACCTAAGTTCCATGCAAAATTGCTCCACTTTACATGAGACTTAAGCAAACATAAGGGTTTATCTGGAGAGTGTCCTTAATTAAGTTTCCATGGACATAATCAAGTCTTATAAATTAGAATACATTCCATCTATCTGTCCAGGAAAGATGGACCTAAAAGCAGAGGTAGGAAATAGCCATTAATTTTGATAAGAATATTGGTATCATTGTCTGCTCATGAAAATACACATTGAATTATGGATATGTTCATTCATTTTTTCAACCACTTTCAGTTTTGTCGTGATAACATATTAATCTGGTAAGTCATGATTGAAAATAGATCATATAATAAGTATTTTTCATTTTGATATACATTTATAAAATCATATCTACATGCTCAGAAACTTTAATAATTTAATTTGAAAGCACAGTGAGACTAAAACCAAAGAATTTATTTTAAATGTACTATCTTTCATAAGCATCTAACTTTGTAGTTTCCTTGCTTCTGAGCATGTTTCTTAATGTGCTTTGAAGATTTTGTCTACTAATCTTTCTGTAAGTATGCTGGATTGACCAAGACTCTGAAAAATCATAAATGAGGACTGCTAAAGGCAAAGTGAGGTTTACATGCTTGATCTTGAAGAAAAGGGGCAAAAAGAGAGAGAAAAATATTGTCTGTTAAAAAAGAAATTATTTCCACTGGGATGTATCCATTAGCAAAGGTATTTTTATATCCTCTATTACAATTGTTCATCATCAGCTCTCATTGGGATTGTATCACATAGAAATAGCAAGGCTTTAGGCAAAAGGTGAAAAGTTACAGCAACATTAAAAAGGCACTGTGAAATTTTCTAAGGAAATAGGGACTGTTTCCCTAATAAGAACATTAATAACTTGCAAGTGTGTTGTCACATTTAGGGCAACAATTTATATTGTGTTTTCCCAAGTATCTGGATTTCTAAATTTATTTAAGTAAAGCATACAGAAAAAACAAAATCTCAGCTAACTCATTGTTGGAACTGTTTTCAACTCAAAATGGTTTGATTCTGGCCAATGAGAGGACTCAGCAGGTAGAGGTTCTTGCCATCAAACTTGCCAGCCTGAGTTGATCCTCAAGCACCACATGGTAGAAGTGAGAAATGACTCTCAAAAGTTTCCCAACCTCCACACACATGCTGCTGCATGTGTGCACACAATCAGTCAGTCAATCGATCAATCAACAATTGAATAAAATATATCACCTTAAGAAACAGTTGATTATTTCTTTTCTGACAGTATTTAGACAGGCCTTTCTAAAGTGTTCAGGCCTACATGTGGTCATATTTAAATTCAGCTTACTTAATTACATCTTGTCTCTCATTTGCAGCTTTGTCATTCTTTATTAATAGTTTATTCATTACTAACATTTAAAATTTATATAATAAAAACTTACTCCTAAAAATTGTTCAACATTTTAGTTTGTCACCATTACTACACCACAAGAATAATTAAAGAATTCTAATAATAATTTGGTGGCTAATAGGATGACTGTAGTATATGATCATTCCAATTTCTTTTATTTTTAAAACAGAATTATTTTGCCCCTTTACCATTGTAAGGAATTTTTATTTATTTTATTGAGCTATGTATTTTTCTTTGCTTCTCTCCCTGACTCTCCTCTCCCCTTCAACTCTCTCCCATGGTCCCTATGCTCCCAATTTACTCAGGAGATCTTGTCAGATATTTTAAGTATTCCATCATATATGTATTAAGAGAATTTTGGTTACAAACAAAATTCTACCCAGAACAAGCGCAGAAGTGATACATACATACTAGTTACATGAGGAACAGGCATGTGTACAAAAAGGTGTACATAACTGAAGATCTGCCAGTTTCTTTCCATTTGCATCAGACAAGTTCCACAATCCTTTGTGCTCCAACTTTGTCTTCTGTATAATTGAAAATATTATATCCCTTAATTCATAGGGGTGTTGTGACTAGTAAGTGATTTGGCTGTAAAAATGCATCAAATGTGGGATGAAACATATAATTTTCCCATTAGTTAATTTTCATTCATTTATTAAGTATATGAGTACTTCTAAAGATAAGATCAGATTTTCATAAGTAAAACATTTATTTTAGTTGGTTTTGTAGAAAGAAAATGGATTTGCACTTCACTCCTTGGTTATCTGGAAATGAGAGGTCTCTCTTGAGAGACAGTAGGCATATCATCCCCTAAAGTAATGAAGTACATGGAAATGATAAGAAAAGAATAAACATTATCCACTAAATTAGTGCCATGTGATCTAAACATGTCCACTATACTAGTTCCAATTGATCTAAATATTGATGGATGTACAAAACACTTACATTGGTAACCAAAAACGTCACATCTAGTAAAATACTTCACTATGATAAAATGATTCCTGGGACTGCTGACAATTGGCAAAGGGGACCTGGAACAAAATAAATTATTAAATGAACAGTATTTTAAGTACATATATATATATGGATATCTTTGGAGTAGACCTAGGTGACCAATTTAGTCTTAGTCAAATGTTGAAAGTAGAATAAGTAAAGCACACACATTCTCTTTTTATGTTCTAAATGACAACATCCATACAAAGTAGTCAGTGATCTCTAGACAAATAGAATGTATACATACAAAGATTAACTTTAGGGGAGTTTCTCAAATGCTGTGTAAACTTAAACTGCAAAGACCCCATTGTCAGCTCTTTCTGATCCAGAGACCCACAGAAGCCAAGGATCTAATTTGAAGTAGTAGGAACTGGAACACCAATAGTACAGATTCTAATCTGAGCGTGAACTGGAACCTGGTGTGTTAGAACACATAATCAGTGTCCCAGTTAATGAAAGTGTCGAGACAAATGAAGCTTCCTGTACTTCCTTTGACTCTTCAATTCTGTTACTTAATGTGCATGTACATTGAGAACAATCATTTGATTTCTTCAGTAATAATTCAAATACGACTCTTTTTCAGAAATCCTTCAAACACTCAACACACACACACATGCACACATACAATGTCTGGCTGGATATTTAAGCATTGTGTAGCCAATGAAATCTTACACATATCATTCAGGATCACAACGGATTAATGAATCCAATGAACCTATCTTTACATTTCAAAGCCTTTAAAGCATGTGGAATCAGTTTACCAATTACTATGATTTCTTGGAAATTCATCAAGGGACCTGTGAAAGAGAAAAGGAATGTAAGAATCCTTCTATAGATCTGGGTTATGGATTATAGAGTGAAGAATTTCTTCATTCTCTATTTTCTACTGTTTTCAAAATGCCCTCCAGTGAACAAAGAAAAATCAATCACCTGTAAGAGAGCACACTTCTTTCAAGCATTCTTTCACCCTCTTTGTGACAAAGAAAAGGCCTAGACAGGGGATGAGGAGTGCTTGAGCTGTATGTTGAGTCCTCCTTCTATTATGTGACATACATTCTATGCCTTTACTCTCATATAAAATGCAGAAGTTACATTTCTGCTCTTACTGCTCTCTTTCTTGGTCAATCTATTGACCTAGACTTCTTGTCAAAGAGGACACACAAGAGTCCTCTACAGTAACAATAGCTTATAAGACTCTAAACAGGATATTAAGACCCTTCAAAATGAATTATATTTGTTAGTGCCAGGAACCTTACAAAATTAAAGATTAGCTCACATATTTATTTTAAAATACTTTTAAAATTCTAGAAAATTTCATTAAATATATTTTGATCTACCTACTTCTCATTGCCCCTTTTAGTGCCTTCCATTTCCACTTCCAATTCACATCTTTAACCTCCAACTTTGCCTTCTCTATTCTTTTTAGTGGAAATAAGCAATTACTATAATTTGTGCTGTCCATATACTTCTGGATGTAGGACCATCTACTCAGCATGGTTGACCTACTGAAGAGTCACATCCTTTAAAAAAAAACTGCTTCTATTCTGGAGAAGGTCAGAAGTTGTCAACTATTAATAAACCCTCAGTTATGGTTGGGGACCCCTGAGTCATCTCCCACTCCATGCTAGAATATTGGCTGGCTTGATTTTGTGTAAGGCCTTTCAGGCAACCACAGCTACTGAGTTCCTAAGGGCAGCTGTCTTATCATGTCCAGGAGGTACAATTTGAATCAGTCTTGCTGACGTCTTTCTCCTACAATGTTTCATCTCCTTCATCTAGAATGGTCCTTAGCCATGGGTCAGTTGTTATATAGGTGTCACATTTGTGATTGACCTATCAACAGTAACTTATTCCCTGTCATTGTCTAGTTGCTGCTTCTACAAACCCACCATTCATTGCACACACACACAAAAATGCAAAGCAAATTCATTTTGTGATAAAAGATTCAATAATTTAATCCATAAAAAGGTTAAATTAATTCTCTTCCTTGAAGAATAATGCTTCTTTTACATGAGCCAATCATCAGGAGGAATCAGAGATGCTGCTGCGCAAAACTTGGAAGGTCATGCCTCCAGAATTCACCATGAGCTGTCTGAATCAGGGATGTGGTATTTTAAAGTTGGCCTCTTGTTATGTTGTTTGCTTCCTTAACAACTCCTTGAAAATATTTATCCCGGAGGTGTTGTATGGACCTCATCTATTAAGACTCTTAAAATGTCTTATGTAAAAGCCACTAGGTTACAGATGTTATTTCAACTGGGCATCAGACCAATCCAGAACAAAGTTTTCAGTTTGGTGTCTTTACAGAGTCAACTAGAGGGAGTTAAATGATCCTCCCCAATACATAGTACTTATGCCCCTTGCCAATTAGTATTAATTGCTGAGTGTAAGGTTTCTTGCCCCTCACTTTTCTATTAAGAAGATAAGGGCCCACATTTGTCTAAAGAAGGTGAGACAGGAACATATGATCATACACAACAAATTATGAGCCACTAAGAGTGTTAACTGTCAGACCCAGCAAAGAAAAAATGGATGGCACGTGATGATGATTGTCTTCCCCAAGGATATAAAAATACCCCTTGACTAACAAAAAATAACCAATAATTTGGGACAATCTAATGGGTTATCCTTTCCTACACTCTTCCCTTTCCTTTTGGATAAGCAAAAAACTTTGCCTGAGGGAGGAGCAGACCTTGAACTGCATGCTTGCTCTGGACTTCTCCCTTCTGTAAAATGTATTCTACGCCTTTGGCCTCTCCTTTAATAGATCTATATGTTCACCTCTAGTATTTTGCTTCAAAACCTATTCATTGTTTGAGAAATGAGGAACCTGGACCTGTCACTATCAGATGCCATTGACAACAAACTCTGTTAGCACAGCTATTAAAATAGCCATTAAATGAGAATCTGATAGCATTGTGGTGTATGGGTAACATGTTTGGGAACAGTATAATTCATAATACCAGTCACTCAGGTGCTTCAGGTCAAAAGAAGTATGGGGCAACTCCCTAAAACAATAACTTAAGATAACTATAAACTGCTGTTTTAACAGATTCCCAACTCCGTTTTGAAAAATGTGTTTTTTTGTTTTTTTTTTTGCTATTTGAATGGAGAGTTTGGTGTTTAATAGGACATGTTTCTCTTGTAAAGCACTTGAGTTCTGGTTCCAGTATGCACATGGTGGCTCACAACAACTTGTAATTCCAGTTTCAGAGTTTTTAATATCTTCTTCTGACCTTGGAAGGCACCAGGCATAAAAATGGTACACATGCATATATTCAGGAAAAACAGTCATACATATAAAAGAAAATAAATAAGCAATAAACAAAGAACATTTTCTGTCATTTTTACATTATTCATAATTCTCTTATTTCAACCCTGTAAGAAAAGAAAACCAGACATGAATATATGAGGAAAGATGATGTAAAGACACTGGAAGTAATACCAAGGAGTTGGGGCAGACCCATTCTTCAAATTCTTTAGAATTCAATTGTGATCTTGTTCTTCTGACAACCAGAACTATGAGAAATCATGTTGTGGCAACTCCTAAGAACTGCACTAGCAAAATGGCATGTTGCTGCAAGGAGCTGCTTGTTCTTCCCAGCCGCCTGGCTAGCTTACACCCAAAATAATCTCTCAGAAAATGTATTAATTAAATCACCGCTGGGCCCATTAGCTCTAACACATATTGGTTAACTTTTACATATTAATTTAACCCATCTCCATTAATCTGTATATCACCACAAAGTCGTGGCCTACCAGGAAAGTTTCAGCACACCTATCTCCAGCGGTGGATCCATGGCATCTCCCTGTCTCTACCCTTCCTTCTCCTAGCATTCAGTCCAGCTTCTCCTGCCTACCTAAGTTCTGCCCTATCAACAGGCCAAGGCAGTTTCTTTATTCATTAATGGTAACCACAGTACACAGAAGGGACTACCACATCAGTTGAACACCTAAAATTCACCATGTACTTCATTGGCATTCCCACCTATTGCCCAAGCTATGGTCATTCTCCTGCTACTGCTCCTCTTATTATGTCCAAATATTTCACAGCTACAATCATGTCATATAGATATATTTTTCAATCTATATTCCACATATGCTAAAAAATCTGTGACATTTGTCTTTCTGGGAGTGTTTTACTTCACATAACATAATGATTTCCAGTTCAGATAATTTCCCTGAAAATAATAAAAAAATATGGCTGATATTAATATCTATTATATATAAATGCATGTATGTATATACATATACACGTATGCACACATATATATTTACACACAAGCACACACACTCTATTTGCTTTACTCCTTGATCCATTGATGGACATCTGAGTTGACAGTGTCTCAGTGGACATGGCTATGGAAATACGTTTTTGGTAATCTGATTTCAATTTCTTTGGGTAAGTAACCAGGAATATTATAGCAAGATCACATGAAAGTCTTGCTTTCACTTCAGAGGGTTGGTTGAAGAGAAGCAAACTGAAGAATGGCACTTTAATCCCTACCCAAGGGAAATCATTTTTAGCAGTGTATGGGAAAACATCAAATCTACAGACATTTTACAAACTGGAGAATGTGTGGCAATTGTAAGCAACTTGATACATCCACAGAAGTTCAGATAAACTGCTGTCATCTCTGAGAGAATATAAACATACCTTAGTGTGTGATCCCTCGTTGTCAATATCAGACCTCATACTTCAAACATGTATATCAAGGGAGAGGGGAACTCAGTGAAACACACCCCACAGTCACCAAAGACATAGAAAAGCAGAAAATACCAGCAAAACCCAAGTGCTTTGGATACAGAATATAATAAAGCCAGCTCAAAGGATGGCATATCATACACTTGACTGGTTATTCATGTAAGATATGCCTTGAGAAGTCACCTCAAATGCAAAATTAATGGATTATTTGTTCTTGGAAAGAACTAAGTACTTTTCTTGCAAGTGTATGGCCACATCATATTGCTAAGTAATCATGACTCATTACATGTATACACTATTTGGGAACTCCATACTACATATGTGTGAATGATGAAGCTAAATAAAACAAATAACATGAGTTTGAGTTTGGAATATTTTAGTGTTGCTAGATACATCTTTGATGTAAAGGAAAAGAGTATCCCACACCCATGGGACAGACACTCCTGTATTCAAGTTACCTCCAAACATAACTCTTTATCCTTTCATCCCTCTTTTCATCTTAATCCTTCATCATATATTTCTTCATGCACTGGTCTGGCAAATGTAAGTATTTCCACAAAATCTCTGAGTTACCTTATAAAATCAATCAGCTCCTAGAAGAAGATTGTGTGAATTTCCAATTTATAAACCATAGTCTCAGATTTTCTATCAACATCTTCACTTGGAGACAGTATATGGAATTAGCCATTAATCTACTGAATGACTCCAAGTACAGTGTTAGCCTTATATTAAATTCTGAAGGTACACAGTCTGTGGTCACTGTAGATTGCTTAGTGTTTGGAGTAGAATCTCATATCTAGTACTAAGACTATTGTGCTGCATTGATATTAACCTGGGAAAAAGCAGCTAGTTTGGTATTGCTTTCCTATTATACACTGAATAATGTTAAATTCTGATGGATAGTTTTATGTAGATCAAGTGTAAAAATAAATGATTGCTTAATTATTTAGAAAAATTACATATTAATTCACTATGAAAACTTTAATTGTCAAGTAGACCAGAAAATTGTAGAAATCATTAGCTAATACATTTTTATTTCTGACTTGGAAGCCAAATTATCGTGAGATGAATATTAAACCAGTAAATATTTATGAAATCAAATTGATGTTTCTATTTTTGTTTTATTCATATGCTTCTGCCCCAATTATATAACAGATGTTCAACATATTTTTTCTTTCATTTTCTTAGCCCAATGATTAAGTGGATTGAACTTAAAAAAATCATCTAAGTATTAAGTAGTCAACTGATTTAGAAACTATAAGAAAATATACCATTGACATATTTGAGGAAACTTAGAAAGATAAGTTGAATATTAAGAGGTAGGACCTGCCATTTTGAAGTGAGATAACAGATGAATGTTTTTGAAGCATGATCTTAGTAACTTTTCATGATTTTCTACAGTGTGGTCTATAGAAATGTTCTACTTGTTTTGTATGGGGAATGGAATTAGTCATCACAGCAGTTAAGATTAATAATAGGAATGTCTCCTCTATGAAACTGAGGATTGAATCAAGCACTTCATACATGCTAGAAAATGGTTAATTACTAAGTTAAGTCACTAGCTTTGAGACACCAGAAATTTCTAACTCAGATACAATGTTGCAAGAAATGACTTCCTTATCCCATCCATCATTTACTGTTGCGTGATCATAGGTAGACTCTGCTTTTAATGAATATGGCTCAAGTAAAAAAGAGTGAAAAAACTTTGCTTTCCTCTTTAAATATAGGATCAGAAAAGACAATAATTAATAAAAAGAAGATAGTAACTAAGAAGATAGATCAGTTTAATAAATCCCTTGAAGATCAAAACCCTAAGCACCCACACAAAAAAGTTCTGCATGTGCAATTATGCCCATAACCGCACATCTAGGAAAAGGAAGAGCAGAGACAGGAGGACCACCAGGATTTGTTGGATATCAAACTAGCCATGAAACAAGGAGCTTCAGGTTCAGTGAGAGACTCTGCTTCTAGAGAATGAGATGAGGTGTGACAGAGGACAATCCATATGTGCAAACATGGGTACAACACACATACACACAAGAATTAAAATGCAAAATTCACCATCATTTGGAGTTTACTTTGCCATGTGTTAGGATCATGAAATTATGGCTCTTCTGTCACATTTTGTTCTTTTTCGTATTCTTTTTTATTATCTTCAGAATTTATTCTAAATATTCATTTTATTGTCTTAATTTACAACACCAATTTTGAAAGAATTTGCAAGAACAAAATCACAATGACAGTTCAAGTTATGATTCACTATGTGATCAAATTTTATTTTAGAATGAAATAGCGTAAGTGTAAGGGTTGAAAACTAATATAAAAATGTATGTGGAAACAATGTGCTTAAAAATTAAGTTTTGTTTATCTCAATAATAACAATGGACTTGTATTAATTTTTATACCATGTCAAAAAGAAATATTCTCTTGGCGATATATATATATATAATATATATAATATATATATAATGATATATGTGTATATATCATTAAGGCTGGTTTAGTTTTCATTAAGTCACTTTGAAAGAAACATGATCATCAATAAAATTTACTGTTGCTTTTCCAGTCTTTGGTTTTAGGCTTGACAATTTCGACTTTCCACAAAGTTAGTTGGTTTCAATTCCACAACTCAAAACCTTGGAAACCTTCCATCTGGAGGTGAAGTTGAAATTGTACATGTTTTAACAACATTAATTTGGGGATACATAGTATAAATGGCATTATATATCCAGAAAAGAAGAGACTTCTTTGAACCAAGAATGATGATTTTGCAATTTAAATGTTTTTTCCTAATTTGAAATATAAATTCATAAAGTACCATCATTTTAATTCATAAAGTATAATTATTAATACAAAACACATGTGTTCCTACTGTTCTTTTCTCATGTTCATATTTCCCAAATACAAAAGACTCTATCTTCTACCATGGTATCATAAACCATAGATCAGGAAGCTAGAGATTACCTATCTTTATCCATGCCCAGCTTGAGAATAACTTCTCTACGTCACCCAATAAAATATTCAGTGTTGGGATTGAAGCCATGGCTCAGGATTAAAGAGAACAAACCCCGTTTGGATAAGGATAAAATTTGAGTCCCAGTACCCTATCCGGAGGCCACAAACTCCCTTTTACCCCAGCTAAAGAGCATCCTACACCTTTGGCCTTGATGGGCTCTGGTACTCCTGCACACACTAACCCCACAGTCACAAATATGCATAGTCTATGAAAATCCAGTCTAATGGACAAGGTCGTGATGTGCAATCTCTTCGGGTAATAACTTGAAAATCACGTTTTATTTTGTTTATTTTTTTTAAAAAATATGTTTATTCATTCAACAAAAACTTATGGAATACAGTATGAGGATAAAACAATTAAATTGTGTACAGCGCATATTCTTAAAACCTTGCCATCAAGATGGACAATGCACCAACAGCCATTAATTCTTACTTAAACCAAGGGAGAGGACTGAGGTATTTGTAGTTATGTTGACCCCTATTCCACACTCTGGAATTATGCAGGCAAGGAAATAGCAGTGCACATGATTTTCTAGACAATACCA
>JAQHUG010000321.1:2142820-2156402 GCA_028555095.1 Dicrostonyx torquatus
AAAAAGTGAAATGATTTTTGCCTTTGATAATTTAACTTAACTATAAATCCTCATGTTTTCCACAATTATACGTTTAGTGTATGTATTATGATTATTTGGAGCCATGTCTCAGGTCATCAATCACTCATCATGTTATTTTTGCTTCTAGGGTGCCCTTAATAACCTTACTGATATACATTCATTCATAAATATAAAATTATGATACTATGTGATCTTGTCCTTCTTTAAGGACATTAAATTCCTTTGTTATTTAATTTATAATATATAATAAACAAAGTCTTTCATCTTAATTTTTTCACATCAGAAAATTATTTTTTAAAAAATTAAGCAAAACAAAACAATAACACTTATTTCTATAAGGTGTGAAATTTATTCTGGGATACATTTTGAATAATACATGCATTGGCTATTTTAATAAACACAAGCCTCTTAATATCCAAAATAGGCAACTTCAGAATACTTTCTTAAAGCTTTGTGATATACTTTTAAGGAGATATACTATGTCTCATTATTAAATATGTTCAACATATCATAAATCAATTTTATAAATAGCCCCATATTTATTTTTTTTCATTTTAGTAATAAGGAACACTCTTTTTGATGTTATTCTGTGTTATTCATGTTGCTTTATTTTCTTTTTTGTTGTTACCATAGTAACTCTTTCACATTATCTCTTGTTTATTATTTCCTCTTTACTTCTAAGTTTTATGGACGCATAAACCATTTCTATTGCTCCTGTGTTTATATCATCACTCTGTAGCATGGTGCCGAGCATAAAACACGTGAACAGTAAGCACTTTTATTCATTTTTAGGATACAATAAATTTAGAGATCTGGGGAAGAAAAACTGAAATTTTCAGCTAAATATTGAAATGATTAATATTGTAAAGATTAAATTTGCCTGACCCTACATTTTATTCTAGGTAAAGCTAAAACTATAGCAGTTGATGGTTTGGTTTGGTTTGATTTTGTTTACGTTAAGGCTCAACTCAGGTTGAGGTTTATAAATATTTAACGTGCTCTAAGAATTTGCATTTTCTAAAAATATACTTGGAATGAACCTATCCAAAATTCTTATTGGATTTTAAGCCAAGTTTAACAAGCATAAATGTCACGAGAGCCCAGATGCTGGTTTGCACTTCACATCCTGTTCAACAATGTATAAGTTGCTTTCTCTTCAGGGTCTTCCCACAGAGGACAGTGGTCATGCACTTCCTGGAGAATGCTACACACCCTGCCATGGGCACAAGGAGCTGGCTCATGTCTATGGGAATTAGAAGCAGCTACAGTCTCACTGTGTTCAGGGCATAATGGACTCCTTTAATTACACATCTATATGGCTTCCTTAGCTGCTAGGAGACCCCACTCAAGTGTTCAATGAAGGAGACCCTCTTGATTCAAAGACTCAGGATATGCGGATTTGAATATCCACCACATCCTGCCCCCCTGGTGCCACTCCAACCCTCTGTTGCCTGCAGATGGCCTGGCCTGTCAAACACTCGCCTTGTTTTAAAAGAGATTAGCAGGTGTTAAAGACCACTGGCTTCTAATCAAGGATTTTCCCCTTATACAATCCAAAAATATGAAAGAACATGGAAAAGAAAAGTGAGAGATAGAACAAGAGCAGCTGTTCAAAGCCTTTTTATAGGAAATACATGCTTGTGGATCTTTGATGCTTAGAATCTTTTAGGTATCCCCTGCATAGACAGGCAATTTCCTGTAATTTGGCCAGCGGACTTTACTTGCTAATCCATTTCTATCCTTGAATTGAGCTGTTGTCTACTGCAAAAAAGCTACAATTCACATAATTATGAGTTATCAATATTTTATCAACATAATTATCCTTTGAGGAAGTCAAAATTAAAACATTGAATATGATAACTGAGAAATATTCAAGGCTGCTCTAAGTAGATTTCTTTTAAGGATGTGGTATGGGGTGGCTGACTGTAATGTAAGCTATCTAAAGTTCATAAGGATAAATGATGAACATTTGTGTTCACACCACAACAAATTGAAAGGTACCTGTATCTGGCATTTCTGATCTGTTTCCTTACTTATAAAATATTGAGATATTTTCTCAATTTTTACATACATTCATACACAATATAAGTGTTTTCATAGAACAATAACTTTTGCCTTGACAAGACAGGATGCAGCATATTTCCTAAATATAGTCATTATTCATATGACTCAAATTTAAAAGAGAAGTAAATGGAAAAATCAATTTTGGAAAAGGGATACTGTCTTCACTGCAGGGTCAGTGCTCTTGCAGGATTATTTTCACCATGTCAGTACCTAGTTTGGGTTTATCCAAGAATTTATCCACAGACTATCATCAAATTACGTCTGTCTCTCGCATTTTGTGTGATCTGACTTTCTGTCAGATTTTGCCTTAATTCTAATATATTTTCCATGCCATTATTTTTCTCTAGTGAGATTTGTGCCTTCTCTAGTTACTTTATAATCCATGATCATATTCACTGAGACAATTTCAGGTGCCTATGGCAGAACTGAACAGAAAAGATGTCTTAAGCTTTCACTGATAAGTGAAAATTTTCAAATAAAATCAAATATGTATTTTCCCATTATTTTCCTAAATAGTTTTCACTTTGATTCCAAGATCAAAGTGTAGGAAGTTTATGGTAATCAATAAGAGAATCATCTTGATTTTGTTACTCCTATGTAACAGCCCATGATACAATGTCATCAAAAGTCTGCCTGTCAGTGTTAGTGATATTGGCAAGGTAATGGCTTGAATATCACTTGTTTGAGTTTTGGTGGGTTCTGTGCGACTTTCAAAAAGCATGTGCAGTATGAGTCTTGCAAATCATTGTGACACAATAAATTGTTCTTTAAGGAAATTGTAGTGAATAACTGTATTTTAAATGTTTCCTGTGGCTCATACATTTTGTATTTGTGGTCACTGATTTGTGCTTGTGTAAACTATTTTAAGAACATGCAATGCAGCCTTCTAGTATCAATAAAAGGGATCAATAATCTTCAGTGTGCTCTAGACCTCAGATGCTACACTGTATGATTAAGCATTTATTTTATTTTAGTGGCTGTGTTAATACACATTTCTGATGTTGTGCATTGTGATTTTTTTTTTCGTTTTTCAAAAAATATTAGAGTCAAACTGCAGCCAGTTATACACACTTGTCTCTTTTTGAAGAAGAGATTTGACCTTGGGCCTATGTGGTAGTAATATGTTTGTATGTTAGCATCTTAACTCTATCTTCAACCTTCATCCGTTGCAGAACAAATGTGGCAGTTCAATGAAACAGGGTCAACTTGTACTTTAACAAAGGACCTTTAAATGTTGCGTCCTGCAAACTAAGCTTTTTTCATGTATATACTGAGTCTACTACTTTTAAAATGTTCATCTGCCCTAGTTAGTATTGCAGGAAAATGACAAGTATTATAAAAAAGAAATGATTTAGAGTCGTAGTGATTTTTTAAAATACCACCAGTGAGATGGCTTATCTGGTAAAGACAATTGACACCATGCCTGAAGATCTGTTTGTGATCACCAGTACCCTACATGGTGGGATTTGAAAACTGACTTCTTAAAATTTTCCTCTGATATCCATGTGTGCTGAGTCATATGTCTGTGTGCACATACATGTAGAATTAAATAAATACATGTAATAAAGAATTTTAAATGATGCATATATACAGTGACACAAGAAACAAACACAATGTTGATTACTAAAGATACTTAAAATAAAGCTGCCAAAATGGCTAACCATTTTTTTTCACATTTTGTTCAAGTTTGCAATTGTAGTGTTCAGTTAGGCATTTCATATCATAATAGTACCATAGATGGGTGTGGTGATATTTTGTTTCTGATCTTACAAATAACTAGCCTTAATAACAGAGTGTGGAGCTAGCTGATAGCCATAGAGGCAAGGCAGGGGTGGCACACACCTTTAATCCCTGCACTTGGGAGGCAGAGGCAGATGAATTTCTGTGAGTTCAAGACCACTGTGGGCTACACGAGATTTATCCAGTCTGAAGGAGAAACAGAGCTGCAGGCAGTAAGTTCACTTATTTTAGCTCTCCAATGGACATTTAGGCATTTTTCCAACTGTAAATTATGATGCATTTAAAAACTTCTAAGTTCTTCACTTATGTGTCTTCTGTAGGATATGTTTCTGGAAGTGAACGATGATGTGGTGTTCATGGTAAATATTGCCAAAGCAAACCACCTCTGTGGATGCTTAGTTGGTTGTATGTCTACCAACATGACATATGACACCTGCTTTCCTTCAGCTAATTTGTAATAGCCAGAACCTGTAAACAGCCTTAACTGAATAATTGATAAAGAAAATGTGGTACATTTTACACAATGTAGTACTACTCAGCGGTAAAGAATAATGACATCTTAAAATTTACTCGTAAATGGATGGATCTAGAAAAAGCCATATTGAATGAGTTAATCCAGACCCATAAAGACAAATAGAATATGTACTTACTCATAAGTAGCTTATAGACATAAAGCAAAGAAAAAAAAACAGCCTACAATCCACAACCCCAGAGAATCTAGACAGCAAAAAGAACTCTAAGAGAGACATACATGGATGTAATTTACATGGGAAGTAGAAAAAGACAAGATATCCTGAGTAAATTGGGAGCATGGGGGGTCATGAGAGAAGGTCAAACAGAAGAGGGAAGGAAGGAAGTGGAGAAAATGTATAGCACAATAAAAAACCAAAAAAGGTAAAAAGAGAGTTACAGAGTCAGGTGTTGGTGGTGCACACCTTTAATCACAGTATTTGGGAATCATATGCCTTTTATCCCAGAACTTAGAATTTTTCTACGATGTCTGACTTATCCTTAGCTTAACCCTTAGGACAGATTCCTGCTAGAAGGCTTCCCTGCTGTACATATGATAACAAAGACTTATGCTAGATGCCTTATGATAGGACTGCACCACTTATGCAAATTAGGGCTTGTCCCAATCCTATATATTCCTTATACTTTGGAATAATTTGAGCTGATTTGTGGTCTGTGTCACAGAAGGCTTTTTCCATTATACCCACAGCCATCCAACCCTGTTCCCAACTTGTGCTCCCTCTACCTGTGTGGACCAATGCAGACAATAATCTGGAGAAATAAACAGAATTATATTATATATGCTCCCATGATAGGATGCTTAGTGCCCAGCTGTGCTGCTATTCTGAAGCCTATATATGGGATATGGATGATAGATGTAGGTCAGTAGGGTCGAGCCTTTGAAACTAATAATAGCCCATGGTTCTTCCTGTTCTAGACCATGTAAACAAGCCATGGCCTCATGCTTGAGTCACTGATGAAGTGCCTGTGTCATGCGTTCCCTATTACCATGGAGTGTTTACATGAGACCATGATCCAGATAAACCTGTCCTTCCTGAAGTGGTTTCCATCAGGTATTTTTCCACAATGCCAAGGAAAATGCATTTTAAAAAAGTTAATGCTTATGGTGGAAATTTGTTAAGGAAGGGAGTGAATGTGAGCATCACAAACCAAAGGAATGGGTTGAATCAAATACAGAAGAGTACTAAATAAAGAACTAGATCTCCTGATGAGAAAATTCCAAAATTTAATGATAATAAATTAACAAAAGCATCATTCCCTGGAGATTTACGGATGTATCTCAGTATGTGTCCGACACTCTGCTGAGTTCTTGCTTTCCATACACTAACTAATTTATCTTTCCAGCAAGCCTATAAAATCAGCATTTAATTATTTTATATCCAACGTTCACACGGCAGATAAATGGAAAAGATATACTTCAAATCTCAAATTTAGGACTACATAGAATGGTTTAGGACCACTTGTGTTAATAAAGAATGATGATTAGATTCACCTCTGTTCGATCTTAGCAACTAAGTAATGGAAGCTTTAGAAATGTAATCATCTAGATTAGGCAATTGCAGCGACAGAATTTTGTTCATAACTATATCTATTTTGATGATATAACAGATTTTTTATACATGTAGTTGGTACACAACAGCAACGAATTTCTTTGCAAGTCTAGGTGTTAAATGTCAAAAATGGGTTTGGGCAGTCTTTATCAAGGTTTACCACAGAAGTACTCCTTTCTAAAACCTCCAGAAGAGAATCTATTTTCCTTCAGTTTCTATCTTCTAGACCCCAAATTAGAGGTTTTCTGCACTCTTCCAGTTAGTATACTTTTCATCTTTAAAAAGAGCTTATAGTTGGCAGTGGCCAACTGGTCCTTTCTCAATAATATTGGCCTCTCTTTGTCTTCTTCCACAAATGAGGTACCTGTTATTGCATTTGATCTTAATAGTCCAGGTTCGCCTCCTGACTTTAATGCTGATTCATTTATAACCTTGGTTCCCTCTGCCGATTTAAAGTTCTTTTGGATTTAACACACTACATCCTCAGATTTAGTGCCTGCAAGGTTGATACTACAGAGAAGCAACTAATCTAATTAAAATAGTAACAAAATCACAAAACCTCCCAGCCAGCAGTTGTCAGGAATAAGCATGGTGAAACTCAGATGTGGGGTCAAACTTCAGCAGTGGGAAGCCCTGTAACACCAGTCAGCTTGCAGTAGGAGCATAATTCAAAATTACCCTGGGAGAATTAGTGGGAGTGTAACTAAAAAGTGGTAAAGTATTTACCTAACATGTACGAAGCTTTGGGTTCAACCTTTAGCAAAGTTTGAAAAACAATTGCCACCTTTGTCTCTGAAGTTCTTGTTATTTGATTAGACAAATATTGTTTAAAACCTGTCGTCAGGACGTATTTATATGTGTATGTTCTGAAACATCTTCAATTAGTAGTAATTACTTAGTAAGTATTATTTTTCCTCACACATCTCTCTATATGGAAATTCTTAATCTGTTCATTGTTCATCTAACCTTTCTTTAATACTTCCACACCTGTATCATTCTGCATGTTACACTGGGTGACATGGTTATTGACTATTTTAATTCATCTTGTTACTATAATTAAACTGTCATATTTTTAAATATACAGGCAACATTGTTTCTTAAATGCAATTTCTGTTACAAAGTTTTTTATTATTGTTTCATGCTCTAGCATTGTTTCACTGATTCAAGCATTATCGTTTACTTTCTAGTAATCTAAACCATACCCATGTCTTGGTACTTTATAAATTGGTGTGTCATTTCCAATTGCTCAGAGGAAATTTTTTGTTTACATTTTGCATTTCTCTTTCCCTGTCTTCCATTTCTGTTTCAGTCATATGATTTCCTAGGTGATACTATAAGCTCTTGTTCAATATGATGAGTTCTGTTAACCTCTGGAATGAAATATAAAGAATTTTTTTGCTTCGATTGGAATGAAAGGAAAGCAATCTGATGTACTATGTGTTAATTTCTTAACTGGGGATCCTGTACCATGTGTAGGAGCAAATCTATGCCTCTCGGTAAAGAATGCAAGGACTAAGCCTTCAGTTTCTCATTATTGACACAATGTTCCCACATATTTGACTGAAGGCAAATGTCCCCATTGTTCACCTAACCTGGAGGCAAAGCTTTACAAGTTACTTCTCAATAAAGAGACAAATCCTTGGTGGCTAAGACCGGGTGACCAATTGACAATTTGAAGATTAATGTCACGCTTCTAGCTAGAGCGTGCAACACTCATTAATACAGGCCCCTCTGGTTGACAACTTTCTAATATTAACCTTAGTATTTGTTTGAAAGTTATGTATTTCTATTCATTTTCTGTGAAAATTGTACTTAAGTGATGTTTAAAAGTTTGCAGATTATTGGCTGCTTCTATATGTTCACAACAGGAGAATTTATAGCAAGTATAATTATTCTTTTTATTATTAATTAAATTTATTCCTTTACTTTAGATCCTGACAACAGTTTCCCCTCCCTCCTCTCCTCTTATTCACTCCCATCCCCACCCCAACTCAATGCTTTGGCTGACTTCCAGGAACCTATTCCTCATTCTGGGTTGCTTTGCCCAGCCTTAATACAAGGTGCAGAGATTAGTCCTACCTCACCTTTGTATAATTATTTTTATTGCTGAACTATTTAAAGCTATAGAAATTTTGGAAGATATACTTATATTGGCTATTCCATCAGGTAAAGTGCTTCCATTAATTAAATTAAAGCTTTACCCATAAATTATCAACAACTTTGAGAAATAGTTAACATAACTTATACAATAAAGCGGTTTTTTAAAATATGAAATATAATGCATTACTTACATTTTCATATATTGGAGAGAACATGTAAATCTTCTCTATAATTGTAGCATTTTCTTAGATGAAATGAAATTTGCTTTGATGCCTTGTGATAACCAGTCAAGTTCAATATAAGTTAGCAGTTAGTTACCAACATTAATGAAGATGGTAGAAGAACCAAGATTACTCACTTGATACTTCCCAAAAAGCGAGAAGTTGCTACAAAGAGAAGGAAAAATTCTACATCTCTTCTTTTTTGGCCTTTAAAAAAAGTGTAAGAACCAAGCATGCTGCAATTACAGATATCTGTAATTATTCCACTTAGTAGGTTGAGGCAGGATAATTCAGACTTTAGGCACAGCCTACTGTGGGGCCACATCTAAGCAAGCCTACAGTGAGACCCTGTGTCAATCAAATGAGGTATAAATGTGTGCAAAATTGTATGGCTACTTGTAGATCAGAAGGACATGCAGTGAGATCGACTTCAGTCCACATTCATTTTGAGATTTAGAATTATTGAAAAAATGTTGCGTTTCTTATTAAGACAATTGCAACTTTCTGCTCAGTGGCCTCACCTTCAAGTTTCCCTTCATTCAGTTTCAGGTACTATCACATGTGCAAAAATTCATGTTTAATTAGGAATACAAAAGCAAGGTGGGTTTTATGGCTGTAATTCCGGTTACAGGACCCTGGGACAAGAGGATCACAAGCTCAACACTGGCTACATTTTCCAACTTCGTGATACCTGGTCACAAAATAAAAATAGCAAAATAATTGCTGCACACTTGGATCGGTTCCTACCATGTGTGAGGCCCCAAGCTCAATTACCAATGGAAAATGTCAGCAAAATATTATAAAATGTAAAACCTCATATGTTCATATAATTAAACTAAGTTTCACATAGTCAAATTATGAGATTGCTTCAGTCAAGTATATATAAATAGTTAGTGGTAATATCTATTTTTAAAATAAGCTTGCTCCTTTTATTTCTCTCTCGACTTTCTCACAAGTTTCGGTAAGATTAAAGGCTTCAGAAAAACACTCAGAAAGATAATTGGAAGAACTATAAAGTAAAGTAAATCCAACATTCTTATTAAGTTAGAAGTAATCAAATCTCTCCACTAAAGAAAAGATTAAACTCTAAGTCTAAGTCTTTAAATGTTCTCGATACCAGGATGCCCTCAAGTCCCAAGGACAAAGAGTGGATCCAGGGAAAGAGTGTGAGAATCTAGGACCATAACAAAAAAGAAGTGTTATGATGGATGAAACGTTCTATATTTTGATGCTAAGAAAATGATGAAGCTGAATTCAATGGCAATATCTTCCTCAATTTAGGAGAAAAATAAGGTATAGAGTAGATAAGCAGGCAGGGATTTGAAATGCACATACATAAAAAAAATCATTTGGATATTTTAACTTTCAGAACAAGTGTAAGCCTGTAAGTATAATGTATAGAATGTCTCAAATCTATTTTGATTTCTGAATATTACTTCAGATAGTTTTCATTTATTGCATGTACTGATTTTTAGGTTTTGAGAAAAATATGTGCTATAGCCTATCAGGTTTGTATTTGCAATGAATGACATTTTGACTCTCTTGAGACTCATCTTTATAACTATATTGGAATAATAAGAATTTTGCCATTATGAAGTTATTATAAAAAACTATAATATATGTAACATTACTTTGGGAACAGAAATCCATGTGTATGCCTCTTTAAACATAAATCACTCTTTGCTTACTAACAACTAACTTGTGCATTTTTTGGTATGTCTCCATCTTCCAAATGAAGTCAGTTCTCTCATATTTTCCAAGATATACACAAACACGCAGTTTATGTAATGCTTGTCTTCTAATACCACCAAATTGCTAATTATTTGCCTTATTGGCTTTTCATGATTTCAAATTTCTTTTTTAACCAATATATACCCATTTTCTCCCTCGGAGGAATAGAAGAGTAATTTCTTACCTTTTGTTTCATGTGTATATTTGTCTCTCAGATAGGTTGGAACTTTTCTACAGTTTAAGCTGGAGATAATTTTTAAAATTTCTTTTAAAACTAATATATTCACAGTTATTGGAAAAAATAAATATAGCCTGTTTATTAATGAAAGTAACTCTTTATTGGTTATTGTAAATTATAAATGAATGACAATCCTTACCCAAATGAACCGTAGATTATAGTGAGAGAGGTGGTGAGGAATGTATCTGCTGCACCATATAGGTCCGTGTGGTGTGAGCTGTAGGGATCACTGAGATCACGTGGAACAAAGATTTTATTCAGGCTGTGGATGTACACTGGGAAATATAGAGAGGGCAGGTCTTCATCAAAAGCTTCCTAGGAAAAAAACGATTGTCAAGTAGATAATTGAAAATATGTAGATTTTGGTTAAGGAACAGAAGGGAAGAGACTGGCACAAAGGTAGGAGTCAGAAAAAAGCGTGAGATCCAGATTAACTTCTAAAAAAGACTCTTAATGGCCTGAGTGGGAGAACAGGTTGGAAACCTGTGAATAGTGAGATTCAAAGGGAGGACAGAGAATGACAAGGGAGGCATAGACAATTAATATGTGACATATTTTATTACTCTAAAGTGATTTTAATAATTGAATTGTACCCTTTAACTAGCTACTATGATGATCTGTATAAGAAACATTCACCCATGGTTTATGTTCTTGAACATTTAACCCCCATTAGATGACTCTCTGTTGATAGTATAGAATTTTTAGGAAATGGAAACTTACTATAGGAATTATGTCAATGGTGATGGACTCTGAGAATTTCTCTGTCATCTTGTCCCATTTCTGTTTAGGATAGTTCTCTGCTTAGTGATAGCTTAGCCTCCTATTCCAGCAACCTCTTGTCGTGTCCTTCAAGGCATGATGGGCTTTCCCTCTTGAACTGCTTACTAAACTAATTGCTTCAAAAGTCACTTTTAGTCAGAGTGTTTTAGTATTTATCAAGCAACAAAAATAACTAATGCAGCTGTGAAATAAACATGTGGACTGAGGTGTAGAAAGATCAGCTTTGGGATCATCTAATAAGAAAGAATTGTGCCATCAGAGGCAAAGGAAACACTCTGTTTTGCACATCTGAATTATTGGTAGTGTTTTTCAAATCCAGGGAAGGTAAGGGTAAAAAGGTATTTATAAAAAATGTGCTATTTAAGTTATGTTTTGTTTTGATTATTATAAAAGACCCCAAGAGACAGTGATTTAAGGAAGACAAACACTTCTATTAGAGTGCTATTTTCTTTTTTCTTTTTCATTAATTAAAAAACTTTTCTTACAATGTATTCTGATCATGGTCCTTCCCTCCCCTAACTCCTCTAAGAACACTCTACCCCCTCAACTAACTCACCTCCATGCTTTTTCTTTCTTTATTTCCTCCTTCCTTCCTCCCTCCCTCTCTGTATCTCTCTCTTTTTTATTTCTTTTTTCTCTGTCTCTTTAGAAATCAAACAGGCAAAAAAAGGAAATAAAAGAAATGGGAAAAAACCCAACCAACACACATACACACACACACACACACACACACACATCACAAAACAAATTGAAAACCACAAAATACAAATAAAACATCATTAAGACAAAAACATACCTGTAAAAGACAATATGAGATTTAAAAAAATAAAAGGATCATTTGGTTTGTTTTGATTATCTATCTCTGGGCATGGAGCCTACTTTAAGTGTATTAAATATGCCCAGTATAATTACATTATGGAAAACTAAATTTTCTTTGCAAGAAAGTGTCAGTTGCAGATAGATTCTTCATTAAGAATAGGAGCTCGTGTCCTCTTCCACATATCATTACTGGAATTCCATCTGGATTGACCTTATATAATTATATATCCAAGATCTTTTCACCTTCCTTCTCATTTGAATAGCCTTAGTCTCCAAATGCTATTCTAATCTTAGCGCTAACTAACTTAGTGCTGCTTTTTCGGCATCACATCTTACTTCAATATTTGTGTTTCAAAGAACAAGTGAAACAACAGTAGAAATAATAGAACAAATATTGCCTTTGTTGTTTATGAGTAATCATAGAAAGCTGAAAGCTACATATAGTCCCATTTTTATTTTCTAGGCCAATTAATACTTGATATCAAGATCACACTTACCTGTAAGAGTGTATGTGTCCAAAACAAGTCTTATATTTTTACTATTTATAAATAATAGACAATTGGCTATCTGTGATACAGCTCACTCGTACAAGGGATATAGTCAGACGTTCTTTGGATTACCAACTCCAAAATAATGACATCGAGGCTTCTTATTAAATATGACACCAATGCCCTAACTTAGACCTGTTCCCAACTAGCTCTTAAATTAACCCATTTATATTAATCTACATTCTGCCACATGCCTTATTACCTCTCCTCCATACTATATTCCAAATTTCTCTGTGTCTTGCTAACAAATCCCTGCCTCTCAGATTCTTCCTCCAAGTTCCACTCCCTCCTGAGAAGTCCACCTATATTTCCTGCCTAGCTTTTAGTCATTAATTTTTTTATTAAACAAAACAGGAGGTGCTTTAGACAACTGCGGAAGGACACACACATGTTTACACAGTTTGATCAAATACATTGCAACATTTTCCCCTTTTTGTCTAAACAAAAAGGAAAGGCTTTAACTGCAACTCAGTAAAACTATATACAATAAGAATAATTATCTGGTAAGAATTACATTCATAATGTCAAGTCCATTAATAATTGGTAACTTCAAGAAAAGTACTCTATTATCTATCTTACCTTGGTGAGTCCAACTTTTTATACCTAAACCACTTTCTATCATAAGTTGTATTTCTAGCCTAAAAATATCCCTTTAGACTTAAAACATTTTATAATATAAACAACTTGTAAATTTATGTCTCTCAATCTTTATAAACTTTACATTTCTTTTGTGAGTTTATTTTTTTCAATTTTGTAAAATTAAAGAAAGCATTAAAACTGTAGTGCTCTAGTATTTATCTCCATCAGAGACCTGAGAAGGATGATGTATTACCTGAGTAAAAAGGAACTACAGCGTAAGAAACTTCAATAACTATAGAAATGACAGAGGCTGCTGGCTTTCTAGCAAGTAACCCAAGTTTCCTCTGCAATGTTGGAGCATCCATCTTCATCCTATAGGCCTAGAATATCTGACAGACCTTTCTGTGAAGCAGGAATTTTGAAGCAATGGCCTTTTTTTGTCCTGGAAAAGTTTGGTAGTAAACTTCCTTTGTGTTCAGACTGTCCAGTTCAGACAGCACATTGTCAGCAGTGGAGGCAAGAACAGTTTCTTGCCCAGTGGCTAGCTTTACCACATTTAAAACAAATTTCAGATGGAGGCTCTTTGATATGCAACATCTTTTTCTGAAGTAGATTTGTGCTGCCAGAAGCAGACTTATCTCATTGTCATGAAAAGCCTTC
>JAQHUG010000321.1:2164923-2184544 GCA_028555095.1 Dicrostonyx torquatus
GAACACAGCTTCACAGAGTTAAACCAATGCAGTGTAAACAAAAGTCACACAACTGAAAATAATATTCCCAAACACCATGGCTTTTCATTTCTTGTGGAACTAAAGGTGTAACTTCTTCTCCAATGTAATATATTTCCTTACTTCCATTTATAAGTTAAGACAGTCTTAAAATATATAGGTAGGCTGGTTTAATTCAGCAGGTTTTTCTACTGCCCAATATCTCTCAGCAGCTTTCTTTTTTGATAAACAGCATTAAAAATTAAAGATAATAAATTACTCTATAGGATCCAGGTACACTGTGTATTTTCCATCTTTATGTGACTTTTTATATTAATATTCTTTTTATATTACTTTACTCTAAATTATTTTCTATGTCTATACCTATTTTGTTTTCTTTCTTTAGCACCTATGCACATTTTCCAGCATACGGTACCTATTTATATGTTTTTCCACTCTGGACCTGGCTTCTGAGCACCATAGCTCTGAGGAAATTTTCCTATGGCCCTTCTGTGAGACCCGAACCTCTTGCTTGTGGACATCAGCCAGTCAGAAGTCCCGACTACATGCTCCCGCTCTACAAAGTTACTGGTTCCATGCTGGTATAGGCATTTCTATCTAGTCTCATGCCAGCTGCTCATAGGCCTCCATGTTGAATGCCAAATATAGCTGAACTTTCATTGGACCACTAGCTCTCAAATAATGACATGGAGACTTCTTACTAAGTAAGAAAGCTTGGCCTTAGCTTACTCTTGTTCCAAATTAGCTTTTAAAACTTACATTAACCCATTTATATTAATATACACCCTGCCATATGAGTTGTTAACCTTCATTTATATTGTGCATCCAACTTTCTCACTGGCAAATTTCTGCCTCTCATATTCTTACCCCAAGTTCCTCTTTCTCCCTAGAAGTCCTGCCTAGCTATTGGCTATTCAGTTCTTCATTAAATCAATCAGAAGGTGCCTTCAGGAGGAGAGGAAGGACAAACACATCATGATGTAGTGTGATCAAATATTCGCAACAAGGGGACTTGATGTCTTACAGAAACTCAGTACAACTTTCATGTGAGCATCCAGACACACATGTCAAGAAGTCAGAAAAGAGATACAAGATGAAGACTATATATGTTGTGATCGGAGGTACATGAAATATAGAAATTTAAAAGAGTCATGTAGAATATGATTTTGATAAAGCCAGAGAAATATCTCCTGACCAATGTCCTTATATTTTCTATTCACTTTATATTTTCTATTCACTTTCAAATCTGTTTTTTATTGGATAATCTAGATCACCTAGAAATCAACTTAGATTTCCCTTTTGAAAAATATTATCCAATTTTTTGAGGGTCACTTTTCTAGAACTTTTACTTTTTCTAATGTTCTTCAATTACATTTCTGTGGCAGTGTGTTTATTAATGTACTGCTAAAATGATAACTCTTAAATACACTTCTCCTTCGTTAAAACATTCTCTTAAGAAGATAAGTAACATCTGCCTAAGCTATATCCTCTATCTCCCATATCTATCTGAAGTTTAATATGGCAATTTGTGTTTTGAAAAGCATCATCATCTTCATTTGTCTCAGCACAAAGCATTATTCTCTGTATTGGCTGTAGACCCTAAGCAATTCTTCATTTTCTTTGTGCTTCAAATAAATTTATAGTGTCTTCAATATTAATTTATTTGAAAGTGTTGAAATATCCTGTAGAGAGATATAACTCTTAGCTTTCTGGGTCAAGTACAAAGCATGTAATAAAAGTCTACACAAACAATTAAGAGACAAAAGTGACACCAATGCTAAATCCAGATGCAACAAAGTAAGCATTGGTATTTTCACTGGAAACATAGGACTTTAGTGACAGGAATGATACAACCCAATCTCTCATGAATGAGCATTTTAAACACTATATTAATGTTGGACAAATATGAAGAATGTTATTCTCTATTCTGTAGAAATGTGGGTCGTGTAAGGAAATGGAACGTTGCATTGACCAGAGCAGTTGTGTCACTGTTATACCTTGAGTGAAATCTATGCCCATATGGCTTCACTGTGCATAAGTGTAAAATTACTTTGCATTGTTTTATTTTTCAACATGACTTTATCATATATAAATGACTATATAAAACCCTAGAAAGAAACCCAAAAGATATTAATTTATTTTATGTTAAAAGGGTTTCCCTCTGAATATAAAACAAAGCATGCAGATATGGGAGATATACTGAGAAGAATACACAAATTAGAAAAGTTGCACCAATTTGATGCAAGGGGTCATTTTCCAATATAGGAAAGACTATACTAAATGGCAAGGCAGCATCTAAATTTTAAAATTTATATTCATCAGATTGAAGAAAGAGTATTATTATAAGAGGAAGAGTCAGTGGATAAAGACATGAAAATGGAGACCAGTATAAGAATGACTATATTAATATGAGGGAATCAGTCTTATCTTTTTTAAAACATTTAAAATAGCATTCATTAGAATAGAATAATTTCCTTTTGGAAATCAATAACCATGTTTTTGTTACAGAGAGAAAATTATTGTATTTCTTGTCTTATAGGGGTTTTGTAATAGTATTCTCTATCTGCAGATTTTTCTTAAACATATCTTCTATAAGTGAATTAATATTATGATACTGTTGCATAATTTTTAATTAAAGAAAGATAATAGTTTTATTTTTGACCTCACTATATCATATATTATAAAAAAAATCATGATACTCGAAATATAGCTAGCGTATATTGAAAATAATTATATAAGAGACAAAGAAAACTAGTAAGTACTCCTTAAATGGGAAACTAAAGATGGTGTCAGGAAATTTTCATTATTAATTCATTCTTCGTGACTGGCAAAATCAGTTACTCATGTGGCAAGCCTATTATGTTATAGTTCTGCATAACTATCTACAGGGGCACGCTAATCCACTGAGTGCAAGTAGAACACTTAAATTGATAAACCCAAGTGGAACTCCTTTCTGCATTAAAAGAGATTTATCAAAATTAATTAGAAATTTGATGAAAAGCCGCCAAATTCCAAAGGACTATTTTTTTTTCCCATAGTTAAAACCAAATCACATGTACTTTTAGTATTTTATTAGCCTGTATCACTAATGTCTAAGAAGTAATATAATTCTATTCCTATTTGACCATAAAGGTCTCGGGGTAATATCAGATGGGTTTTACTCAGTATTTTGGAGACCAAAGCTTTCCATGTTTTAGTGACATATGCTCTAAATTCAGGTCAGACTCCTTCACCTAATGTTTCATTTTGAATTTTTCCCATTTAGAGGACAATGTTAGCACAGGGTTGGGACAGTGACTTTTCAGCCTTACATAGCCTCTGTTACATCTGATAAGACTTTAACTAAATTTGCTAAAAAAAAGTGACTATGTGAAAGAGTTAAAAACTAGAGAAGATTTTAGATGAATAAGGCTACTAAATTAGTCTCTCTCTGGTGTAATGAAAACAATTTTCTTTCATAATTTGTTAACATATTTCACATATTTGTTCTATTTTGTTTTTATAATCTTGTAGGTTCAAATATACATTGGATACCTAGTAGATGAAAAATACTTTTATAGGATCTTGAAGTTAATAAAATAATAAATAATAGTTAAAAACTGTAATTTCTAAAAGCTTAAAAATAGAAGAGAAAAAAAATATGTGAACAGATAAGTCTGTCTTGAGGATATTTTTAAGAAATGTGAGTGATACTGGGTGTCAGTGGCACATGTCTTTAATTGCAGCACTCCAGAGGTAGAGGCAGCCAGATCTTTATGAGTTCAAAGCCAGCCTGGTCTACAAAGTGAGCTCCAGGAGAGCCAGGACTGTTTCACAGAGAAACTGTATCTCAAAAAAAAAAAATGTCTGAGACACATAGAAAATCTCTTATTAAATCTTCTTAGTGGAGATTATATGCCTAAACATATATAAAAATATAATTTCCTGATTTTTATCTTCCCTAGACCAAAATACGGCACTCATTTAAGAGCAATGTTGATCATCTGCTATTTAACAGTTGTTCACTGTGCTTTTATCTAGAACACATATTGCTGGAAAAGTGTAATAATATTACGTTTAAGTTTGAACTTCATACAACATATTAGATAACTCCTTTAAGCATTCTGGTAGTTTGCTTAGTGATTATAAAGTTAGTTTCCTCCCACCTCCAAATAAGCCTGCTTTTCTCTGGCCGTCTTTGATTAGAGCCATATCTCCGGAGCTCCTGTGTTTTAGTGCTAACTTATTTTCACCTGAAGGGAAGGATTGAGCTGCTCTGTTAATGATAAAACAACTATGATTATTTTGCATTTTTAAAATGTGCATACAAATCTTTTAATCTTTGCCTATACCCATCAGAACAATTCCTTTCCAATGTAATTAGGTTCAAAATGCAAGTGAGATAATAAGAATCTCGGAATTTAACTTGATAAATATTCATTTGCCTTATAGGGAAAAGCAAAGAACATTCTCATATAATTAACAGCATATTTTTAAGCCACACTTTTATTGAGTTTTTTAAGGTATATTTTATGTATGCAAATCTGCTAATTTATAAGGTAAGAGAGGTGAGGAGGATAGAAAAAGTAAGGAATGAAAAATATTCATCCCCATCCTGCCCTCCTTTCTGGGGAATAAGTTTCCTAATTATAAGAGAGCAATCGTTTCTCCCAGCTCAGTGTCTTTGTTTTATTGAACCTAAGCCAGTCAGAGCTTTTAATTATAAACCCAGACTTACCTTTCTTAGTTGCTATAAAAACCCTTGCCTTCAAAACAAATATATCTACACAGAGAAATTAAGAAAATGGTGAAAAGAAAGTCCTTTACTATGGGGAGGGGTGTGACACAGGAATATAGAACTTTTGTCACAGCATCAATATTCCCAAAATCAGAGCAGACACACATTCGTTTGTAATAGGCTAAATCATGTATCCATCCTCAGACCTAACACATGCTCACTGAAATGCAGATTTTTATTTCCCTTTAACTGAGGCACACAATAGGACCAGTATTTGGTTCTGGCAACAAATTTAGAGCTTGCATTTGCAGGTATCACTAGAGGTATCACCCAGTGCACTCCAGTGATGTTCTTGTGCCCTTTACCAATGGTGCCTAAGAACACACTCCAGGTGTAACAATTGATTTCAAATCCAATATTCTCCGATATCTGTGCCTCTCAGAGAGTATTGTTCTGAAATTTTCTATGAGAGAGCTGCTTCCCCCCCCCAAAAAAAAAACCCACATCCACAACTAATCAATTTCTGATGAAATTATGCACAAATAGTTTTGTGAGGAGGAAGTGATTCATGTTCTTTCTGATTTCTGCATTGCCACCTTCGATAAACTTTGTAATTGCCTCAGATGGGCATCCTAATTTCCGTTATCACTTGTCCTCAGGTTCTACTTTCCAGTCACTTATTATGACTCATGACATGCTCGCCACCAAAATCTGATCAGAGCAATCTCACGATAAATCAAAAGATGTGACACCAAGTGGTATCATGATTCTATTTATGCCCAAATAATGTTTCAAGAACTGGATTCATTATTTAAAACATGCATTCACAGAAATGATTCATGAACATAAACTACTTTTAGTACTAAAATGGCGTTTTAATATATTTGTATTATAGGGAAGGGTATTTAATGAAGCTCTTTTTATTTGAAAAAAGAATTTTGTTTCCAGGTCTCACTATTCGTTATGCAAACTTAAATACCTTTCATCTTCCATGGACAAAAAACAAGTGGGGAGATATATATATATATAGAGAGAGAGAGAGAGAGAGAGAGATCCAGTTCCTCTGTGGTGATAGCGTATGTGGTGATGGAGGTTGCAATTCTCAGATTCCAAGTTTACTTTTAGAAATGGTTGTCTTATTCTTTTACTGGGAAAGCCCTTAGAAGCATTGTTTGCAACTTCAGGGGGAAGAGAAAGGATTTCACTCCAGTTGCTCCTTCTTGCAGAAATACAAGAAGCATGCTTTACTCTATTCATCAACCTAGAAGACTCCAGAGTCCAACTTAACAACTTTCTGCTCTTTCTTTTCATTCCTCTGCTTTCTGCTTTGGGCAGCTTCTCCCCAGATACTCAGTTTTCTGCGCCTCGGACATTCCGGTGGGAGACTAGTTAGCTTGTGTAGGACCTAGCGTCAAGTAGACTCAGATAAACAGAAGTAGTTTCAGACCACAAGTTCCAGTCGAGTTACTGGTGAAAACGAACAGACTAGTCACAGCGTCCGGCTTCAGGGTGGGAGGGAACACACTTGAAAGGCGAGAGAGTTTCTTTTGCGCTGGAATTTTCTTTTTTCGCTTTGACAATTTCACAGTCCACGCTGAGTGACATCTCTTTGTTGCTGTGTAAAAGTGGCTCCTGAGTGGGTCAGGTGAGGTCCAGGAGCGAAGCACGGCTTTTCTTCCTCTAGAAATCACCCAGGTGTCATCACACGCACCCTGAGATGGCTTTTTGTGACAAGGTTTATTTTCACTGTTTCTGTTAAAGTTGTTCTCCAGTGTTTTGCGTGGAAAACCCCAGCTGCATGTCCAGGTAGCACTGCAGTAGAAGGCTTTTCTTTTTTAAGATTTAAAACTTTTTATAGGCATTTATATTTCTCATGTGAAATTTAAAATTATTAGCTTTTAAACACTTTTAGTATTCATTTCAGAGAAAATTTACAAGCTGAAAAACACAGAGAATGAAAATCATTACAATTTTACTGACTTGTAATGACCATTCATGAGTTTTACCCCTAAGTTTTCCTTAATTTAAATAAATACATTAAAACGTCTATATCATATAGGGCTTGTAGTAAGTCTTAAAAAGTGCAAAAATTTTGAACACTATTAAATGAAGCATTAATTATAACACTATTGGGAGGATTTCTTAACAAGACATTTTACCTAGAAGAGAGTCTACTAGCACTGGTGATTGTCTCCTGCTCTGCACTTGGAAGAGCTACTTTATGTGAAGATAAAATATTCATATCCTTTTATATTCTTATGATAAGGCTATGCAAAACTGTATTAAGTAATACTTATATCACTGCATTAATGCCAAGCTGAAGAGGCCTTTAATCAGCTCACTTCCTCTGCTTTTGCCATAAATTTTGACTCTTTCCGTTCCCATTTTGAAAAGGCATCCCTCTTAGGGTGAAAAGGTGAATCTATAAAAATTGAGAGATTCCCTAAGAGTATGCTTTCTTTTTGCATGAGGACCTTTGTATGTTTATGGGGAACTTTAAAAACCAAACAAAATTATTTCTACTTAGTGAAAAAAAAAAAAAGAAAATACAAACAAAATATAAGCCAGAACCTCCTGGGCTTGTGAAAGAAACGGCCCCTGTTGCATGTAGGCGAGTTCTAATATAAGATTTTTTTCAATTCGTGTGACTAAAAATTAATGACTTCGCAGAAACAAAACACCATCATTCTTGGACACTCCTCTTAAAGATGTGGCCATAGTAACTTGTCCAATAATGGACATCCTTCTTACCGCATCCCTTCCTATCGGACACAAGTATCCCAGGTACAGATCTCCTTTTGTGGACGACAAACTACCCTCATGTCCTCTGGATCTCTACGCAACCGCAGTCTCCTCTTCGGGACCTCGCCAACACCTGTGCGGGACCCCTGTGGCCCGCTTTTGCTATGTCGTATCTTATCAACTGTCCTTATTTTTCTAAATCACACAATCCTAGTTGACTTGCTCTACGTTAAATTAGTCTATAATGATAACCCCTCCTTTTTTAAAATCTATGTTGCTAGGTGCCACATACAAATTAGAGAAAGCTATTTCAAAAACATAAGAGCCATGATAACCGTGAAATAATGAGTGGGTAGTTAATGATATTTTTGTCTACGTCTGTGTATGGACGGTAGGTTGAACTCAGTACTCGCACTTGCTGGATAGACACTTTTCCGCTGATCTACATCCTCAGCAGTATTTCAGTTTTATTTTAGGGCATAGCTAAACTATGCTGCTCAGGCTGGCCTGGGCCTACCTATGCAATCTAGGCTGGTGACAACCTCATGGTCTTCCTGACTAATAAATTGGATTTCATTATTTTTAAGAGATAAAATGGACAAGAGTATCACAAAAATGTTCAAAATATAATGTTCCCTCTGTGGCTGGAAATATGTCTCAACACTGAGGAATACTTGTTTTTGTAGAGGGCCCAAATTGGTTTCCTAGTGTCCGTGTCGGTCAGGGCTTAAAACTGCCTCACATTTCACAGGGCACAACACCTCACTCTGTTCTCCTTGGGCACCCACATGCAGGTGGCATACATTAACATGCAGATTTTTTAAAAATTTTCCTTTTCACTAAAATTGAGTTTAAAGAATCAGCAATGATATTTCATATGCCTTCCTTAGAAGTCATATAAAATTTCTGAAAATTGGCAGCGTTTTGTTAGTTGGCAATTAGAGACCAACACACATATTTGTGTTCAGTAACCCAGTGTTTTAAAGTAATTTTAATGGGAAATTTTCAGTACTATTGAATTTATTAATGTGTATTTTCACCTTTAATTGCTCATTACCAATTTGTTAAAGAAAAGAAGTGCTTGCTTCTCCCTAAAGCTCTAAAGTTTACTGCTAAGCCAGGAATTTAATTGCATTATCAAATAAATTAAAAATTTTAAAAAGCCAACAACTATAGAGAAGAAAATCTAACCTTAACTAAATGGCTTAACAATCTAGTTCCCATGCTAAGTATTTCGTATTTCTGTCTCCCCAATCCCTACAGATGCTCAGTGGTGTTTTAAATCTTCTTATTCCATAATTTAATAAATTAAGATTGAGAGAGTGTGTGTAACTTCCCTTAAAATTAGCAAATGCACAAGAGGGACATTGACAGTTAAATCCCTGCTAGTTCACTGAGAGAAACATTAGGTGATTAATACACATGAATTCATTGCCTGTGCCCATCCTCCCTAGGATGCCCATATGGGGCAGAGAGAAGTGAGAATTCAGAGAGATTCATTAATTTGTCAAAATAAAGAGATGGTTTGATTCAGGTCCCAGTTTCTTCTCATCACACTAAGTCTGAAGGGAGAGTAAGCTCTCTAACACAGCTGTAGCTTCGTGAATTGGCTGAGATTCAAGAGAAAACAGACTTCCGTAATCATGCCTTGCAAAAGTCTCTAAACTTACCCCACAGGACTTTCCCCCACTGTAGGGTGACATGACACAGATGCCATCAAAATGTCAGCATGAAGTCCAGTCCCTGCCTTCCAGTCACTGTGAAATGTCTGTAGGTGTGAAGACACCGTCCCAGGAGCAGGGACCTTGTTTCCTTTTCACAAGGGCTATTTCCAGAAATCACAGTTTCATTATAACCTACAGAGGAAAGGGAACTCCACATTCCTGACCCAGATGCAATCTTACTATTCATCACACTAGATTTGTATTGACTTTTTCAAGTGAAAATTGCATACTTTAGAGAAATTATTTTTAGAATCATGCATTATAAATGCGTAACTGACCTCAGGTAGATAGATGTTCAAAGCCTTTGTGAATTAATAATAGTCCATGAAGTTAATGTGTCTCTGGGCAGCAGTAAATAATTCATACTTTATTTTAATAGTCCTCATTTTGACATGAATATTCATACTGTATATGATGTGAAAAAAGAATGTGTTAGAATTACCTAAACTCCTGGGAAATGTACATGCGATTGCTATTAGAAAGGGGAAGTAAAACATTTATCTTGATTATTTAAAAGTATTATACAGGTTTTAAACTTAAACGAATTCATCAGTCCTATAAATCTGAAAATATGTCTTTGTCAGTAGACATATTACACAAATGTTGTAACCCTTAATTTCCAATGAAATAGGGAACTCACAAAGTTATTTTAAAAGAATCTTATCTACATACTAAAAATAAATTTAAGAAAAAAGTCATAAGAATATCATTTGAGATTGAACTCTATAAAAGGCAGTTTATAATATGGAAAACTATTGGATATAGTTGAATACAAACCCATGCACTGTAAACACTCACACAAACACAAAACATAGAACTCACTGGTCACCACTAAAACTTGAAACTATGAACAAAACGGTGACTTAATAGTGAATAGGTCATAAATTCATTAAAATTTTCATTATCATTGGATTATATAGATATTGATTGTTTTTCCCTTTGTAGGACTCACTGTTTCAACACTAAAACACCCATGAATATCAAACACTAGGCTTCCAAAAACTTATGTATCTCACTATATTTTCATCTAGTTAAGGTCTTTAAGCAACTCTTAAAAGAGTTTTTCGCTGTATGAATATAGACTTGTCATAGTATCCTCCAAAATATCCAGTTTATCAGTAGGTCATATGTTCTATCCTTATACCTTTTAAAAGCTTGCTCCTCCCCCTTTTAAATTAAAAAAAATAAAAACCTTCAACTTTCCCTATTTCTCTCTACCTTGCTTCTTCAGAATAGTTGGGTGTGATCTTCCACACAAGATTAAATGATATGTTGATGTTTAACTTAATAAATCACCTTTATTCAAGGAATTCAGCAACTGTCGTTATTTCATTCAAGAACTCATACTAATGTTATTTCACTTTGATTCTTAGTTATTTGGAAGCTCATTTTCTTTTTTCTCCTTTGAGTGTCTCAAAAAAATTGATAACTTTTAAAAACAGAAATATTTTTATGCTAATTTTGGCTTCCTCTTGGTTATTATTGGCATGTCATGATTGCTGAAATGCCCTCATGATCTAAATAAGTGCTAACTAAAATGGCAATGAATGGTTTCATTTAAACTAAGCAAGCCTTAAAACTAAACAAAACATGGTTTTTGTGAATTTTAGCCTCTTAAAAGTGATATGAGAAGGATATAATTTCCTTTTGTCTAATAGTGTAATTGCCAGGCAAAGTAAGTCATTTTGCATAGCAAGAGGAAATTTGAATTTCCTTAAAATGAGACAAATGATTTTACGAAGCACGGCTCTGTGATGACCTTCTGTTCTGAGACCAAAATGTAGTATTCATGTTAAGCAATCATGTGAAACTAAACTGAACATCTACTCATTATAGCACAAAATGTTTGTGTTACTTTCACATATCACATTGAAACTCATTTAGTTAGGAGAAAATTCTTGAAATATTTAAAATTAGCAGAGACTGAAAAGAAAACTAGCAACCAGAGATGGGATCTTATTCTCCACTGGATATCGGTGCTATGAAGAAACTTTTTTCCTAATATACTACATTACTTTGCTTTCTTGAGACTTTGTAAAATCACATTCTTATAGATGCTTTCTCTGCAGCACCTTCCTCCTTGGGCATCTATCTGTTCAGTGTTTACCTGATTTCACTATTTTATATTAAGCTCTCCTATGTTCACTATGCCTCAGTTAGAAATATACGAAGAAAAATGCCAGACAACTTGAAATTCTTTAGAAAAAAAGTACTGTTGCAAAAGGAGGATGCAGGTCCTTTTGTTCTGTCCCACCCAGCTCCATGGTCGCATGGCTGTACGGCCTGCTTTTGGCCCTGGATTAAACCCAGAATAATCACGCAAAAACTGGATTCATTTAAATACTATCTGGCCATTAGTTCTAGCCTCCATTGGCTAATTCTCACATCTTATTTCAACCCATTCTAAAAGTCTGTGTGTTACCACAAAGTGGTGACTCATCGGAAGATTCTAACCTGCATCCATCTGGGCCGGAGGATCATGGTGTCTGCATACTTCCTTTCTTCCCCAAACTCTGTTCTGTCTACTCCGCCCACCTAAGGGCTGTGTCCTATCTTACAGGCCAGGCATTCTCTTTATTAACCAATGAAAGCACACAAAATAGAGAAGAACCCTCCTACACCATTTCCCCTTTTTTGTTTAAACAAAAAAGAAAGGCTTTCATTTTAACATAGTAAAATTACATATAACAAAACTGTTATCAAGCAAGAATTACAGTTACAATATTTAGATCTATTTTATCTTTTATCATAACTAAGGAAAACTATAACTATCCATTCTTCAATTCCATCACAGACTCCAAAAGGATATAATATTACCCAAGTAAACAAGAAATAAGCAACTTCCAAAACTCTAGAAATGACAGAGACATCTCGCTGCCTGTCACCCAAAGTTCCTCTGTAGCATTGGGGCATCCATCTTCAGTCTACAGGCCCATAGCATCCAGCAGACATTCCCATGAAGCAGGAAAATTCAAAGACAGTTCAGTCACTTTCTTCTGTGTCCTGCTGAATGTCTCGCAGACTCTTTCATGAATCAGGAACCCCGAAGGATCATCTCACCTTTAGGCAAGTTTAGCAGTCCTCTTTCTGCGGGTTCTTTGTGTCCATTTAAGCAGTCCAGGCAAGAGCAGTTTCTTGCCCAAATGGCTAGCAAACTCCTTAAGGAGCCTCTTCAATGCCCATCTTCCTCTTGAAGTAGATTGGTGCTGTCAGGAGCAAATTTGTCTCATTGTCATGAAAAGCCCTAAGTAATTAAAACATTTAAATGCCATGTTATGAGTCTTTGAGAGATATGAAGAATGCCTATCTAATTGAAATATATCTATATATATCTAGAAAATCTAACTAACATGACTACAAACTTGACTATTATAGATGATTATCCATTAACAACCTATATTTCCTAATTATACATTACATTTTTAAATGAACTACACAATCACAATACCTTAATCAAGATCAGAAATACTTATACATATAAAAATTGACCTTAAACTTGTATCACAAAGCAAAATTTGTATCAATGCAAATTATTCATATCCATAGTTATATCAAAAAATCAAAATTTATATAAATACAAATTATTCATATCCATATCATCTCCCATTTTAAATGTAAAAAGAGCATTTATAAACAATATTTGGGAATATGGATGCTGTTATTTCTCTCCAAACTGCTTCCTGCTGTATGGGGGTGATGTTAATTAGGTCTTTCATGGTATAACCTGTGTGGCAGGTACATCTCAGTCAGCCATTGAGTGTAGTAATTTTCTGAAGGTGTTCAGAGTGACCTTTCAGGAGGGCGTGGTCTATCATACCAGATTGGTAGAAAAGTCCACAGGTTCTCATACTCTATGAAAACAAAAGAAGAACCTCTTTCTGAAAGCATCACACCCTTAGACCCAAATTGTGAAGCAATAACACCTTTATAATATCCCTGATGGTTTAGCTTGGCAGACCATATAGAGATATCTCTGTGTACTTAGCTACTTCACAGTCAAAAAATTTAATGAAAACACAATAAAATACATAATCTAGACATTCTGTGAATTTTCAATGTTTATGTGGCTTATTTTTATTTCTTTTAATCTATAACTATCTGTAGTCTGTCTCTTTAAAGACTTTACCTTTTCTTTTTTTTAAAGGCATTGTTTATTTTATTACTCTATTTTTTTATATTCTCTCTCTCAAGCCTATGTAATTTATCTAATAGTATGAGCCATTCAGAGGTCTTTCATGTCTGAATCTGTCGTATTATGTATCTGTAATTCTTCACTGTACAGGTGCAGTCCTTAAAATGCTAAGCAGTTCTTAAAAGTTTAGCTTGTGCCTCGTAGGGGTAATTAAGGTACCACCTGTTCCTGCCCAGTCTAAACCTTAACTGCACGGTTATCATGGTAATTAAGGTGGTTCCTGCCTGAGATCAGCACATTCCAGCATGGCGGAGCCGAGCCAAGCTGCTCTTATCTTAGAGTACAAATTCAGAATTTGTTGAAAAGTACATGAACTAAATAAAGAACAATGAATAAATGCATTAATTATTCAAGATTTAATAATCCAGGCAGAAAGTAGAATAAACACGATACAGACTATTCAGTGTGTCTATGGAAGTACTCATTGACTGTTTGCTGAAAAACATTCTAAGTACATGAAAGCCTCCACTATATGGTTTGTAAAAGTGTATTTCACTATTGAAAACAACTGAGAAACAGGAAGCACCTTTAAGAATTCTATATACTCTTGAAATTTTCTTTGCAATGTCTTAGTTTTGAGATGTGTCATGTAAGGACTAGAAAGGCCACATATCCGTGTGCTTATCTCCCCAGGTTCTAGTTCTTCAACTATGTTTTCTCCACTGAGTAATTTGTATGTGTTTTTTTCTCCAAAAAATAAATCACTTTCTATAATGGCTCAGAGTCTGGCCAAGAATGAGGAGAATGTCCTTATTCTCCTATGAAGGAAGCTTTGTTTCATTTCTCCTTTCACCTGGGTCACCAGCCTGAGGTTTGTAAAAATGAGGTTTTTTTTTTTCTTTTGCATTTGACATTCTTGAAAGAAGATCTGAAAGAAAGCTCTAAGGTGAGCAAAAGAAATAATATGTGTATGAATATACCTAGTATCTAGAAACATGCATAAAATTGTGTTCCTATTGTATTTATTCAGTATATGAAACCCAGAAATGTGGTTATATGCAAGTGTAAGTAAATTCTAATTAGACTATCTACAGTAGGACACTGGTGTGGGAAGTCCTTCTGTCTATGTGCTGCTTTTATTAGTAAATGAATAAATCTGTTTCAGTCAGTGGCTTAGCAGAATAGGGCAAGGTGAGAGTTCCAAGCAGATAGAGGAGGAGAGAGTAGGCAGAGCCTGAGAGAAGCCATGTTGCCACCTGTAAGAGACAGATACACATGAATCTTGCCAGTAAACCACAGCCGTGTGGCAATATACAGATTATCAGAACTAGGCTAGTTTTAGTTATAAGAATTAGCCAGAAATACACTTAAGTTATTGGCCAAACAGCATTGCAAATAATGTAGTTTCTGAGTGATTATTTTGGGTCAGGATGGTGGAAAATGAGTGCACAGTCTCCAAAAATAGAACCTATATAGTCAAATAATTTAAATTTCAAACTTCGTGCTGGACGATAGAAAAATATCTAGCCAATGTCTTTTACATGCTATTTATTATCAAGTCAATTTCACAAAAATGACCTTTTATTAGCCTTCCTATTGTACTCCAAGCTGATCTTATTCCTGTTCTTTCTGCCCTGACATTGAGATTCTGGGATTGTAAGTATGCACCACAGGATCCAGAGGCTATTATTTCTGACTTTATTTTGAGAAAAACTTGAGATGCTTACTTACATTTCTGTGAAACAATACATGTAGAGGAACTATTAATTTATAGCTACTAAGAAATCATTACTCTCTTAGGGATAAGTTATATTGCACTAGATTCTGCTGGTTATTATAGAGTAAAGAGTTCTAAATTAAATTTCTCCATTGATTTATTTTTTAGGCTTAAAGTGAAACAATGTCATTGAAAATGCCAAATCCCATGGTGACAGGGGATTCTCCCTCTACGTTTCTAAATTCCCATGTCTAGACTAGACATTCACATGCAGAAAATTTATAGCAAACATTCATTACATGGTTGATCTTTTAAAAGGCTAATTATATGAAGAAAAACAAAACAAAGTAGTAGCCCAAATTGACAAATATCTCCTGTCTTTGGCACATTGATTTCCCATGAATTTGTACTTGGGTGTACACGTGCTGGTATTGATTGTGCACTCCTAAATTCTATTGGTTAAGGAAAGTCAGCTAGTCTATATCTCCTTTCAAAGTACAACATTTTACCTCATAATTAGACTCTTCTTTAACTCTGTAATCTTGTATTTAGAATCTTTTTTTAGGTTACTAATTATTTCTAAATTAATTTTTTTCATAACTTCTAATTGACTAATTTATACATCTTAATTTGACCCATTTCTTTTAAAATGTGTATTGTCACGAGATTGTGGCTTACCGGCAAGATTCTAACCTGTGTCCATCTCAGGCAGGAGATCCATGGCTTCTGCCACTCTGCCCTTCTTCCCAGCATTCACTTTTGTCTACTCCACCTAACTAAGTTCTGTCCTATCAACTAGGCCAAGACAGTTTCTATACTCATGATCCAATGAAAGGAACTCCTTACACCAATTATATGATGCAAATTTGTAGTCCATAACAAAGTCTAATCATTAAGAAATGTGAGATTTTTTTGTGGGATAACTGCCAATACAAATATTAGCATAAAATATAAGTAAACAATTAGATGTGCTAGCCAAAGTATATCTGTGTTAATATGAAGCAAAATAGCTTATGAAACTATCATGAATTCTTTATCAAGGTTACAGATTGCTCATCTGCATAAGTATACAAGTGAATATAAGTATAATAAAGTCATGCTCATTTTGTTTATTATGTCAGTCCCATTTTTCTAGACTCGTTTTCAAATACTTAGTAATTGCGTTTTATATTAACTTACCTAAATAAATTTTTATTCCTTTATCTGAGACAATTTCAAAAACCAAAAGTATTACTGTCTTCATAGCAATATGGAAAAAAAATCTATCATTTTCAATTTTCCATTTCTAGTAAAATAGTATGGAAGTTATTTGTGGGTTTATAACTTGTAAATGAGGAAATAAAGTATTGAAGTAAGCAAGTAGAGATATTTGATGTCAAATATTCCTAGTGTGGTGCCCCCCCCATGTTTTAAAGCATAAAACATGAAAAAAGCACACACATGTTTGGGCAAAGTCATCTCTCAAAATCTAACATTTGTCATTTTTACAAGATATTTACTGGAAGATTAAAAAAAATCATGGGTACATATTTTAAAAAGAAATGTCAAAATTCACAGAGTTTGAATAAAACAGAATTTAACAAAACCATATTAATAGTTCATAAGTTGTATGTCTTTCTTTTCATTAAAGTTGTATGTTGGTACCTCAGATTTGACAATATTTTACCTTATTTCCATTTGGTCTGATGGCTATAAATCAGCATTTTATAGTTGTAAGGTAATATAGAATATGTTCAATTTTATCTTTAAATATTTGATGGAGAAACAATGTGTAAGTTTTAAAATTTTTTTTCTTCATAGAAAAATTTCCAAGTAATTTTGGAAAACCTTTACTTCACATTTAACAAAATGTCACCATTTCACTTGTGCAGAACAGTGAGTCTGTATTTGCAGAACATTTTTCAAGTCATGCGTGAGGCTCTGGGTAAGCGGCTCAAAATATGCCAATTTGAAGGTAAAACACAAGCGTCACATGAACTTGGTCTGAAGTTTGTGAATACAATTATATTTGATACATAAAAGTTACACTTCACTTTAGGACACATTAGGACCAAAATTCAAGAGTTGAACCGTGATAATTTTATAAGCTCTTATACCTCTGTTATTATTTAATCAAATATTTTATAAAAGTATTTAGATTTCTCTTTAATTAGAAATGTAATATATTTTACCTGGATGGCTATCATAATTAATATTAATATGATACGGCAAAAGAATTAAAAATCAATATTATCAACATAAATCAATAAATAATTCTTTGTTCTTGGCCACTGCAGACTCCATTCTGGCTAACTACAGACATTCACCTCTCCCTTTTCTCTTCCAAACCCAATTCCTCACATCTCACCTCTAGCTCTGTAGCAAACCACCTGCTTCAGTCTCTGCTTCTTTTCTGCTGCTAACCCCAGAAGTTCTTCCCCTCCAACCTTCCCAGACCCCAAATACACCAGGCATTGTGTGGGAACCCACATGCCTCTCCAGCCAGAGAAGCAGGTAGAGGAACTGCAGATCTTCACTTCTCCCTTCTCTTCTCCAAACTCTGTAACAGACTTACCTGCAGCAGCCTCCCTCTCCTCTATGCTCCTATCCATCAGCAGATCAAGTAGATCTTCCCTAACATTCCTCCTACTCTTCCTGTTATCCCACCAGAAACTCCATGCAGCATTCCTTGGGAACCCAAAAGCCAGCCCTGCCAGACTAGCAAGTTGGCTAGCCAGTAAAGCAGTGAGGCAATCTTCCGATCTTCACTCTACCTCTTCCCCTCCACATCTAATTCCCCAGTCTCATCCACAGTTCTGCAGCCGATTACCTGCTGAGGCCTCTCCTCACTTTCTGTCTCTACTCCCAGGGTACTAAGCAGATCCTGGTAGAAACCTCTCCGTGCTCCCTCCAGTAGAGTTCCTCAACCAATCGCCCAGCCTGTCCCCATTTTTAAGTGTTAGCTACCAATACCTGAAAACACATTAAAACTGGTTCCCCCAGTGGTCACAACAGGCAGAATCCAGAATTCCCTACCAGCCAACACACAGTCAACACACTCTTCTAAGAACCAGACAGGCAACAAAAACTTAAAATCAAAACACTCAAACACAAAGACAAGACCAGATATTAGCACATAAAATTTCAATTGTCCCAAACCTAAAGCCTAGACTTTTGTATGAGAACACAATCAATAATAGCCAGGACAATATATCACCACAAGTTGCCTAAAGACATTATGCTATATTCATAGATTAGTGCCTTGCTCATCATCATCAGAGAAACTTCATCCTGCCGGAGAGGGAAACAAATGTAGAGACATACAGTAAATTGCACCTCCTGGTGTCTATAAACCCCTCTGGTTCCTACAGTCCTTTCCTATGTTACTGTAGGGTTTCCTGGGTTCTGCCTATTATTTGGTTAAGGTCTCCGCATCAGCATCTGCTCCCATCAGTTGCTGGATAAAGCCTCTCTGATGATGATTGGACTAGGCACCAATATATGAGTATATCAGAATATCATTAGAAATCATTTCATTGACTTTTTCTTGGCTAGTCATCTTTGGTTCTCCTTAGGTCACTGAGCTATCCAGTCTCTAGTTTCTGGTCATCCAGCAGTGTCAGACATGGGCTCCCTCTCATGGTATGGGTTTTAAGTTGGACCAGTCATTGGTTGGCCACTACCACACATTCTGCACCACCATTACCTCAACACATCTTACAGACAGGACAAATTGTAGGTCCAAGGTTTTATGGTTGTGTTGATGTCCCGGTCCCATCACTGGAAGCCTTACCTTATTCCTGAAGATGGGGATATTTCAAGCTCTGGATTCCACATTATTAAGAAATTCTGCTAGTGCCACCCTTGCAGATTTCAGGGAGTTTCTACTGCACTAGGATTCCATATGACAACTGAAATGGCTCCCAAGTCCAATTACGTTTCCTAACAGTGTCTCTTTTCTTCCTACCCTCTCCATGACCCCAAGACCCTGATGCCCCAGCCCTCCTGGAAAAACTACTCTACCTTTATTCCAAGGGAGGGGAATTCATCTACACTTGAGCCCTCCTTGTTACTTAGCTTCTCTGGGTCTATGGATTGTAGCATGAGCATGAATATCTTTTACTTTGCAGTTAATATCCACTTATAAGTGAATGCACACCATGTTTGTCTTTCTGAATACAGATTACTTCACTCAGGATGATTTTTTTCTAGTTCCATCCATTTGCTTGCAAAGTTCATGTTGTTACTTTTTTAAATGGTTGAGTTACTACACTGTGTAAATGTATCACATTTTTTTTAATACTTTCTTCTGTTGAGGTCCATCTAGGTTGTTTCCAGTTTCTGATTATTATGAACGAAGCTGCTGTGAACATAATCGAGAAAGTATACTTGTGGTAGAATGAAGCATCCTTTGCATATATGCCCATGAGTGGTATAGCTGAGTCTTGAGGTAAATTGATTTCCAATTTTCTGAAGAACTGCCATATTGATTTCCACAATGACTGTACAAGTTTTCACTTCCACAAAGTTTATATTCCCCTTTCTTCACATCCTCTCTAAAATCAGCATATGCTGTCACTTATGTTTCTTAT
>JAQHUG010000321.1:2190817-2208833 GCA_028555095.1 Dicrostonyx torquatus
TTCTGATCTTCTTAATTTGAGTGTTCTCTCTCTGCCTTTTGATTAGATTGGATAAAGGTTTGTCCCTGCACTGATGTTTCTTTGAAAATCAAGCAAACAAAGAAACATTTTTAAGATACCACAACTACAATGGTGATATAAAGTTAGAGAGGAATTGCCAGTTTTCATTAAAATGTGAATATGTTTCTCTGTGTTCTTATTGTTGAGAAAAAAGTTGTAACTTTCAGCATTCAATATATTCCTACTAGATCTGGGACTGGAATGAGAAGCAAAGGAAAGAGTATTAAACACATTAAGCTATCTCTGTGAGACTAGAAAGGAAACTGGTTGTTGATTATTAGCTCTTGCCTATAAACACTCAAGAGTGCAGCTTTCTGAAAGCAATTGATATTAGTGGGATCCATGGAACTGTAGAATAACTAATGGGTGTCACTGGAGCTTTTAATTCTCATTATGCAGTTTAATCGTTAAGGGTTGTTTGATATAATTCTTATTGATGAGAATCTTTAAAGCTTCACTGCATCAAGAATTTGCTTATTGAATTGTTTTACTCTACCTTAGGCCAATTTAGTTGTCTGCTTTGATATTCACACAAAATAAAAATTTGTAACATAGTATGACTTTCTTTTCAATTCCTTTCGAACTGACTGAATCCATGCAAGTTCAAAGGCCATGTGTCTTTAAAATTAAGTATAATTAATAATTTTTGCATGCTACCTTTGAGTGAAACACTCATTTTCTTTGGTGTTATATAAAGTTTAGCCTGAATTACATTTATCTGAATTTTTATTTGTTTGCATTTTGACAATATAGTAAAATGCATTTTAGAAACAGCCAGTTTTCATAATTAACATGCCTATGGTCTCCCTGTTTTGCAACAACTGTGATTTTAGCAAAATAAACTTAAAGGGAAAGTCTGTATGAAAACAGGAAGTTATCACATTACAGAAACTGCTTAGTTATAGCAATGATCAATGTGAAAAGATTTGGGTCAGTCAGAATTAACATCTTCAAACTATACACTCTTCCTCCCTTCTATTTTGTTCTTTATACTTATTTATTTCACTCTGCCAAGTTTTTCTGCTTCCATCAAGCTACCAAAACTATTCTGTTCGCTTAATGTATGTCTGAGGATGATAACACCCTGGACCTCTGTTGCATGTGTGTCAGCCCCTCTCTTTTTTGAAATTAATTTCTTTGAACAGCATTTTGTTTACTGTTTCCACATTTGTCTGTCGAATATATATATATATATATATATATATATATATATATATATATATATATTTCCCTTACCACTCCATATGCAAACAAATATTTATGAATGTGTTATCTTCAGTATTTCCAATCATTTAGCTAAGGCAAAGTGCATCTACTGAAAATTCCAAATTCAGTTTAAGCTGCTTGATAATATAAAGTAATTAACAGAAATCTGAAAATTAAATTATGAAGATCCAAATAGATGCAAATTTCCTCTCAAAAATGTTTTTCTAAACACATCTGTATGTATATGTACACTTCAAATGAATATTAAAAGTTTTACTTTAAAAAATTTTAATGATTTAGATGGCCCTACCAATTTAATCTAGTACATTCTTATTATACCTTCTTCTATCAGCTCAAAGTTAACTTGAGACTATCAAAGTTAATTAATAGTTTTTTGGTCATACTTTCCCTGTCCATTTACAAGGTCAATTTTTGCCTCCATGGAGAAAGTAGGTATGCCCTGGGATAGAAGAAAACAGACTAGGAGTCAGTAGATGGTGTCAGATCACAGATTCCCTAATTACCTCTTTCCTCCAGATGTAGGGACATGATCCACTATTGTGTTCTTACTCCCAATTCTTTCCTGCTCTTCTCTCACTCTCTTCCTTTGGAGAGTTAACAAGAAAGTACACAGTGCTGTTCCCCTTGAACGGAAATCTTGAGGTCCTGCCAAGTACCTAAGCCAGGCCGGGATAAATCAGATGCTCTGGCATTCCCCACCCTGCCCCATTGAAACTTGGTGAGTCAAAAATCCCCATTTTTTCCCTCCAGATTGCAAGAGAATTGTTCTCTCTTTCCCTTCAAGCTGTCTATGGTCATAGTGATGATATGCTTTCTGATATTCCTGGAACTGAAGGTCCCATTGTTCCCTTCTGGGTTCCCCATCAGTCATACTATAAATACTATCTCTCCAATGAAGCTCTTAGACCTGAAGGTTTGCTTCCCCAATAAAGTTTATATGAAGAACAATCTTGTGTCATATCCTTTCCAGGAACTGACAATTTAAATTTTGACAGATGGGAATGATCATGCTAGCTATAATGGCTATTACTTTTTGGTCTTTGAACACTGAACCTCTGAGAAACCTAAAGTAACTGAATTCTGGAAATCATAGACTTCTAATGAAGACCAAATAAAACCACAAACATGAAAATGTTTTGGTAAACCATGAGTTCTTCTTAAATAGTGCTAATTAATTCTTATTATCATTATAATAATTTACAGTAAAAAGTAAGTATCCTGGACTTTCTGAGTTCAATCTCTGGCCCTGTATGAAAACACAATATAACTCCTAACAAGTAAGGCTGAGACAATGTTTTTCTCTTGGTGTGAGTTCTCAAAACTTCAGTAGAATCAAATACCTGAATTTTGTGCATACAGATGTGCCTTAAAATGAGAGCATAACTGGAGGACCATGTTTCTGAAAAGCAGGAGGAAGTCTTTGAAAGTTAAGATGAATATGTCTAATACACTAAGACAAGTTCAGCATCCAATAAACATGGCATTGATAATTATCAAAGCTAGCAATTGTAAGTGTTCATTCACATGAAGGTACTGGGAAATCTTTTCAAACACACACACACACACACACGTATGTATGTATTCTGCCATTTAATCTTCATCCTGTAGCATAAAAATATATAGTATTATTGCATACCACTTGTTGTATTAACTTTTCCAGGGGAGAGTAACACTGATCTATTCAGCATAGAGATAGCATAAATGCAGACCCAAGCACAATTCCACCGAAAGCAACTTAGTGTGTCAATGAGTTCACGGAGCCTATTTGCAAGCACATGTACAGGTTACCTCAAGAGATCATGTGACCCTTCGTCATTAACTTCATCATGGTAATGTCCCACACCCTATTGGTAGACAGGTCCATAGAAGTGATACCACTGAGTCCTACTTATGGTTAAATTCCTATTTCCTATATTTTAGTGTCTTTAAAACCACTTGAAGTTTGAGGAGGGCAACCGGGTTCATGGATCAGACTTGCAGTTAAAGGAAGTGTGACCCTGACCCTCACCTCCCTTCTTCCACTATGGAATGTCAATAGTTTCATAGCACTATTATGCTCAATTGATTTCTACAGCTACAAACCTAAGGTAATCTATACTCCAAGGTGGCAATGAAGTGAGCATGTTGTGCCTGGAATAAAAACACTTCTAGAATGAAATCCACTCACATTTTTGTGTTAATTCATTTTATTTGATGGTATTAACTTAATTTAATGATAGTAACACTGCGACTTTCAAAGATTAAACTAGTTGCTCAAGGTCTTAAATAAAAGCTTAAAATCTAATTATGTTGGCCCTCAAGTCTTCTCTTACATCTATAATTAAACAAATGAGTTTTTACCAAGCACACACACATATACATGAGAGACAGACAGACAGACACACAGGCAGACAGAGACAGACCTCAGTAAGTGGTTTTATTTTGAAAAAAGTGTTTGAAGGGATTGGGAAGCCTGGTGACAATATTCAAGAACTGAAAAGTAACAAGAGGCAGCCAAGCTGCAAATCTGGGCATTTGCCAAGGTGAGAGATATGGAAAAAAGCAATAGAGAAAGTTATCCTTCTGACTTAAAGTCCAGCATGTTTAGCAATGGAAGTAAGAAATTGCCTGTGTCAGAAAGGGAAGTGCACTTCCGAGAAAATATGAGAAAGCTGGAGAGTCAGAAATGCATGAGTCATTTTTTTTGAACAACATACAAATGAAAAAGAAAGAAGACTTAGAAAACTGGGTGGGCTTAGCAGTGCTGGAGAAGTTTAGTTAAGGGGTTGCTCTGGGACAAGAGCTTTTAAAAAGCACTATTACATTATCTCAGACCAAAGATTGTATGACAGACCAAAAGAGAATTTCATTTAAGGTCAACTTGGTGAGCCAATGAGTTTATTACACTTTTTACAAGCACAGGTGAGGGTTACTTTCAAAGGATCATGTGACTCCCCCAGCGTGGTAATTATTCTTCCCATCTCCTTCATTTGCTCAATTAAGTTCAGATTTATTATTTCCCAGTCTTCTGTCCAACTGAATAATAGGCCCCGCTGGATTAAACCTTAATGTTAATGTGCTATTTTTCTGAGCCAACCAGAATGTCACGCCCCCACCCAGAGCCAAGGATAGAATATAAATTCTATTGTTTTAACCAGAAGAAATCAGCTTTCTCTTAATGGTCAAGGGCTTTAACAATGTCTTGCTATCCACACCCAAAACTGAATATGAGGCCTGGATCCATCCTCAAATGTCTCTATGTCTGCTATTCCTTGTAACAAATATAATGTCAACATAGAATATAACTACATTTCAGAAAATATCTGCCTTCCAGGTCAAATGATTCTTATTATAAAAATAACAAATTGGAATTGTTATGACATAAAATTTGTTTTTACATCTCTATTTTAATTGTTCTCCAAAGATAGCACAGAGATATGAGCAAAATTGAAATAATATATGCAATATTAATATATGAATTGAAATGTACATATATATAAAATGCTTTATTGAGCTGGAGAGGTTTCAAGTCAACTGTAACTTTGTTAACTATAACATATAAAGCATTGAGTTTAGTATCCCAGGGACACATGGAGAAAAAAGAAAGAAAGAAAAGAAGGAAGGAAGGAAGAATCCTTAACAATAGCTATATAACATGAACAAGAAAATTTTAAAATTTTGGCAAGTTTTTACTATACTAATTGTATTATATTAAGCTCTTTTAAATTCATATTCATAGAGAAAATATTTAAAGTAATTTGAAAGTATTTTTTCAGATTTTTCAGCTCTTCTCAAATGGCATTCCAATTCTCCACCTTTATTGAATATTGAGAATACTGGGAATGCATTCCAGATGTTCATGATAACAACAGAGTACTTGCTAAAAGTCCAGTTTTTGAATTTGATCAGGAGGCTATTTCTAATGGAAGACTTTGCTCCCTTCATTCATTGCTAATATGTAATGCATTTACCTTAAATGTTCTAGTATTAATAAAAACTCAGGAGTCAGATATTGAAATTAAAAATCCTAATAAATCCAAGGAACAGTGGAGTGACAATCCCCTGCCCTACTCTCCATGTTTTCCAGATCCAAATATCCAAGAACCTCCCTGCCCCAGGTCCCTCCTTCTTTTTTCCCTGTTCCTCACTACCTGACTTCCTCACTCCTCCATCTCTGTGGCTAGTTCTGGTCAGCCAATCACTGATTCTGTCCTTTGATTTAAGGTGACTTTATTGGCACAGTGGAGTTACAGTGTGAACAATTCTCCCACAGCATGTATCTTTTAGTTTTGTTTAATGCCTGTATCTCAGGGATTCTAAAAACTTGTATGGAAATTATCTATGACATAAGATGTGGTAGGGGTAAAGATATAGTCTAAATAAAAATTTCCCCAAGTTCTTCAACTCTAAAGACTGAAAAACATGGGGACTTTCCAGCCTCCCAGCCACTCCTTTGTGCTCTGTACCACTCAGGCTTCCATGTGCACTTCATAAACAGGGAATGTAGTCACTGAGCAGCATGCTAAATGTTATGGTCATTTATTGCAATTCATTCAAGTAAAAAGAGGAGTCTAGAAGAAACATAGGCAAGGCAGTAATGTACTGACCCCTTTACTTCTTACAACTAGCTCTAACTTGCTGTACATACTGGTCTCAGCACTTCTCTTGAGCACATAAAGCTGTTATGGATCTTGGTGCTTTTGAGTTTATCTTTCATTTTAACATGCATATATCCCAGACACACAGGTGATATATTTCCTCATATCTCTTTTTACTTATTTTTAAAATATTGTTTTGGCTTTGAATTTCCAGTACTTCCCATATTATTTCTGTACTTTTATTATATTCTTTTGTTTTAGCAATCCTAGGTACACTTGTGCATATTTTCTACTACATATTTCCTAATACACTGTATAAATCTTAACTTTTTCCATTATATCTCAAACTGTACTAAGGCAGAAAATCATTCTTATTTTATTTTAAGCTATACATAATGAGCATGCAAAGGCCCTAGGACTTCTTAGAATTTAATAAATACGTATTGAATAAAACATATTACCTTTTAGAACACAAAGGAAAGAATTTGAGTGAATCATATGTTTTTTTTCTGAAAATTAGGAACTACACTTAATGAGCCAGCTTTCTCTGCTGAATACAGATGTGTCTGTGATATTCCCAAGCCAACACTTTATCCTGCTTGTTCTCCTCAATTTGTATCTTAAGTACAGACTTGAGACCAGAAAGTTGCAAATATAATCAGAATCCTAGAATTTTAACAATTATCAAATTATCCCACATTTCAAAAGTGATTTCTCAAATTTCCCTGTTACCCAATATCTTGGGTGTTACCAAAATATTTTATAAATATATACATTCAAGTTCATTATCATATGATGTAAAAGTACTGAACCTGAAGTCTGTAGAGTTGATTTGAACTGATGGCTGTAACAAAGTTTCCTCAGAAAAGTCATTTGGCCTCTCTAGATTGTAAGTGACTCATGTAGGAACTATAGAAATTAAGTAATACCTTCCTATTCAAGATGTGTTGAGTCTATGCATATGCCTTAGTCATAAGCATAACTGAAATTCTGTATGCCTCGCTTAAAAATGGAAAGAAGGATCAATTTAAAGCTAGAGAGCTCAGCATATTTTTTGCAAAGTCTATACTAACATTGAGAGTCACATATTCATGCTGTTTCTGTTGTTCATTTTTGTTTGACTTATTTTCATAAAAATGGACATAAATTTAAAGTACTTTTTTGGATCACAGTTTGTTAAGATTTTCTCTTGTAGAAATTATCTAATTGCTAGCAACATTGTGAAACAGAAATTTGAAACAGGATGTTGGCCATGGCATTCAATATGACACTCTACTTTCAGTTAGAACCTGCCTTCTTTCCCTTCTGAACAATGTTCCCAATGGAATTGAAAGGACAAAGAGTCACATGCTCATTGTTGAAAAGAAAACAGATGAATGCAGCAACTGTAACCTAGAAATACTGTTAACTAGTAATGGAAAACTAAAGTCATTGTCATGGTTTCTATTAAGTCTGACTCAAAGTTACAGATGGCTAAGGAATGCAGGACTCAATGAGACATTGTTTATTTCTACTTTTTGAGACCCCAATTGTCATTTCTGTCTTTTGTATCTGAATTTTCTTGCCAATTAATCGCTCTCAGGATACTTTATAACATTTTTTCCACTCGTTTGCACAGTTGAGTCAATAAATAAAGGAGGAAGAGGGCGAGCTTGAAATGTTTATCTGTTGTTGAACTCAGCCTAACATTTTACATGGAGTATTTCAAGAGAGGAAGTAAATTAACTGGTGATACACATTTTAAACTTGTTTTCTTTTTTTAAAAAATTTTGTTTGCTAGTTCTGTTTTTCTGAGACAGGTACTCTCTATGTAGATTTGGCTTTCCTAGAACTCATTATAAAGACCAGCCTGGCCACAGGTTCTCAGATCCCCTTTGTCACTGCCTCTCAAGTGCTGGCATTAACGGGGTGTGCCTCTACACACAGCCCATTTTGAACCTTTCTAAGAAGACATTTTTTGTTGAACCCAGGGAATGCATTCTGGTAAATACTACCAATAGTATTATATGCTGTACATTAAAGACAACTGGCAAACAAGTTACTGTTCTATTAATATTGGCTATCAGTTTATATCTATGACCAATTAATGCAACCAAATATAACTTACCAAGAAATTGTTCCTATAGAGAGTGGCTTGGTGCTTTAAATGAGTCAGAATAAGCTATTAAATAAAATCCCTATTTCTGGGTGCTTTCAGAACTCTCCGATTCTGTACGTTAATGTTAGTAAGGCTCAAGTGTATAAGGTTCTATCAAGTTCCTGGGCAATGCTGGTGCTGCTGACCCAGGGAACCAAGTTTGGTTCTAAACAATTTGAATTATACAATTATTGCTCTCAACAAGCCTCAAAGGCATTTAATCCATTTCTCTAATTCAAATTTTAATCATCCCTGAAGGCTAAATTCATTATTAAACTTGAACAACGAACTCGTGTCAGACATCACTTTGGATTCTCGTGATGCACTGGGTAGATAATATCCCTCAAGGGCTCTGTGACATGACTGAGAATGGCACATGGCAAGGTACTTATTATGCATTGTTTCCATAGAAGAATGCACACAGCCACTGAGACTGCTCACGGATGCTGAGGACTTGACAAAAACTCTTAAAAAGCCGAGTAACATGGCTGAGCTTAGATTCTTCAATGCATCAGGCTGGCCTGACAGGAAGCAATGAAGTGAGCAAGTAAATGATTGCAGTAACTCAAGACTCAGACAGGGATGGCGCTTCAAGCGCACCACCTTGCCACAGCTTCCCTTAGGTGAAAATAGAAATGCCTTTAAATGGGGGGAAAAAAAGGATTGATTGGTAAACTTTAATGTTGTTCAACATTTTCTGTTTTGCTTTTGTCTCAAAAACTCAAAATATCTAACAAAGGTACCCTGAAGGAGATGGATTAAACAGACCCATATTTCTACATTGTATGGCAGTTAAAATTCTGAGCAACCTGGCAAGACATAATTTGCACCTGCCACACAGATGGTGGTTGCCTAACCCTTTGATAGTGAGACAAACTGATGCCATCCTCAACAAAGGGTCAGGATATGCTAATGTTGCTCTGCTCCTTCTGTTGTAATTTTTGTGGTTGTCTGGGGAAGAGGTGTTTTTCAGTCTATGTGGCATTGCAGGCACACAGAGCAGGCACACATATAGAGACGGGACAAAGTGGGCATAAAAATGTATGGATGTGCCTACTGTCAGTCTCCCCGCTACCTAGGAAAGAGAAAGCTAATGAATTTCCCCCTCAGTTAAATGTATGGATGTGCCTACTGTCATTCTCCCCGCTACCTAGGAAAGAGGAAGCTAATGAATTTCTCCCTCAGTTTACATTTTGGTATAAAATCTGTTTGGAGAATAAACACAGGTGATTTTCTTAGGATGTAAACTCAGGATTTCATGAGAATACCTGAAAACTCCCTCCAGATAAAGTCATGTGAGTTGTGTCTTTATTCCCACACCTCCCCTCTGGAATGAGAAATAATTTATGTCGGGGCTGGACCCCAACAGAATCATATCAAAATCAAGCTTATGGTAGTGTCCCTTGCCTCTAAACCTGCTCTTTATCCCGAGACAGATCTTTTTCACCACTCCCCCCACTTAGTTGACCATGATGCTTTCATCAGTTGACAGTGGTCTCTACTTACGCTGTCATTGACACCAGTTTTGTACACGCATTCACCTTTACCTGTGTGCCACAATAGAGGCTGCTTCCTGAAAACAGAGATTAGAATATTGTTCAGATTATTTATACCAAATCCAAGCCCATGATAAATAAATACAGTGATAAATCAGTGAGGGAAGGGAATAAGAGTTTATAAAAAGACAAAAGGAAAAAGGAAGAGGCCGAGATATGCGGAAAGAAGAGACTATTTAAATAACATAACACCTAACAGCTAGAAATTAATGGGAGCTAAAAATTATCTCCTGCTTAATTGTATTATTTTATTTTCTGGTCTTGTAGCAAAGTAATTCTGCTTTGAATGCTATATGACAGAAAAAAGTTTTTTATTTTCCTTAGAGCTTTAGAAAGCAAATATAAATCAGGGAGTGATCATTTCTTCAGCTGCTATGAAGGACTCTTTTGAATGAAGGTTAACATGGCAAAGAAGTAAAAAAAAATTGTGTGGGGTGTTATCAAATACAGACTGTGAGAATTAACCATACCAGGGAGCTACAATAACCCAAGTTCCCAATGACCTACTCATCTTCCACTATTCTCCATCTCTGAAAGTTTCTGCCATCCTTTACATTCCTCTGTTAAGGATGGAGATGCCAGCACATGTGCCTTTGATGGAGACATCCAAACCATTTCCAAACCAAAGAAATCATTGGTGATGCTATAGACAATGGTACCAGTATGATAAAGGAAAAAAGCTAGATTCTAGGAATCAGGGTATCTAATATTCATTAATTTGATTTAGTGCATATAATCATTTTATGAAGTAAAGCAGCTGTCATCATTATCTCACTGATCAGGTAACTGAAGCAGAAAAATATTGAGTAGCTGGAAAAAAAAGGTTACAGAGAATGACAGAGATGAACATGGGATATTGGTATGGGAAGTCCTTCTGTATATGAGATGCTTTTATTGGTTAGTAACACCTGGAAAAGCTTAAAAAGGAATTCTAGTTAGTTAAATATATATATCGAGAGAGAGAGAGAGAAAGAGAGAGAGAGAGAGAGAGAGAGTGAGTAGATGGACTTAGAGAAGCCATGTAGCTGCCACCACTGACAGATGCACTGGAATCTTGCTGGTAAGCCACAGACACATGGTGATACACAGATTAATAGAAATGGGTTGACCAAAGATATAAGAGTTTGCTAGCAATATGCTTAAGTTATTTGCCAAACAGTGATTTAAATAATATAGTTTCTGAGTGGTTATTTCATGACCTGGCCAGCCAGGAATGAGTGAACAGCCTTTCCTGCTGTAGGAAGTATTACTGCTTGTAATTACCTGCCTACTGAGGTGTGGCCTCTTATACTACATATGTGGAAACCAAACCTTGGTCCGTCCCTTTTTCTCCTTCCCCTTGCTCCTTTCCACTGGCTGCTCTTTTGGATCATGTGATTCAACTGGTCAAGCAGAGGATTTTAATTTGTAAGTTTACCCCTAAATAAATGACTATCTATTTCTCAATTCTGAGCTCCTGTGTGATTTCTTTTAAGCCTCCATTCGCCGTTTCACTCCACCAACAGGGTATGTGTGTATAAGGAGGAAATGTCAGCCCACCATGTTGTCTTCAGGTTACTATATACATTGAATAGGTGAATTAATGAATAAAAATAAATAAATAGAAACAATGCATACTCATACAAAATTTATTATGCAATGTGCTTTATGATCTCTGATGGTTTCTTTCATGTTTTCCTTTCTTATTTTTTAGTGTGATCTTATATGCATTTATCAAATTTTATTTACATATATAAACATATTTTTATTTATTGAAATTAATTTAATTGTGACATTTTGGCATTATTATGGAAATGTCTTCAGTACTATACTCACCTAATGCATAATATCTATAATTTAACAGTATTCTTTTCTTTGTTTCAATGGCTATTGTTGTATTAAAAAGTGACAATGAGCTCCAACATAAAATATAACATATTTGGGGCTGGAAAGACAGCTCACCATTTAGATGCATACTCTGGTCTCGCAGAGGATTTGAATTCCTAGTACCACATTCAGCCATGGACGTTGTTTTAACACAGCTCCATAGGGTTCTGATGCTTCTGGGCTCACATATATATATCCTACCTTACATACAAATAGTTAATAATAACAACATTCTTTGAAAAGAAAAAAGAAATATGTAAAAATAACACATAGTCGAAGTTTCCATTCATGGTTTTCTTGTTTGAGGAACAGGAAAGTCATGAAATTCTTTATCCCATGTGCTTCTTAAAAGGACTAGAGAAAATGACTGTGCCTCAGATTTTGGGTGTAGCATGTACTTTGATGTAAGCTAAGTGTTAGAGTCATTTCATATAGTAGGTTTTATTAAATGGGTTTCTCCTTTACAGATATATGACTGCTTTCCCAGAAAAAAAGTAAAATTTCTCCATTTCTTTCCACTATAGGGCAAATAAAATGAAAAAAACCCTCTAAACTTAGAAAGTTTTTGAATAATCCATTTATTATCCTGATTGTAGACAAATGTCAATCTTCTTCACACAAGGGAGTGTGTTCAGGAGAAGTCGGGGAAAATGTGAAGACAACCATGAAGGCGGTTTATACATGATCTTTCAGCTCAAGGTCCAAGGACAACAGAAAAATGAGGCTGAATTTTAGAAAATGATTTTGGTAAGTGATGTTTTAAATATTGATAGGTGAGGAGAGTTCATAATAAGATAAAAAATTACCTATAAAACTTATGTACAAATTTAAACATTGAACAGAACACAGCAAATGGCAATGACATTAAAAATGAAGCAAAAGATGGATCTGGGGGACACTGAGATATGAAAGATTTATTCTGATCTTTTTTCATGAAGGCTGACATACTAGAAAGGAGACTTTAGTTCTAGGAGCAAGAAACCTATAAAAAAAGATTGCTATTTTCTTTGTATTTTTCCCATATCAAGTCTTTCCCACTGTACCCTAAAGACAGATATGATCTCTTATAGTTGAGTGAGAAAATGAATAATATCAAGTCTTTCATGAAGAAAGATCTAAAAGAAATTTAGCAAAAAATTCTATTTTTTAATTTGTATGTTCCAGTATATGCTCTAGATAATAAGTACCTGAGAATAAAGAATAAAGGGTGACTATATGCAGTCATTCTTCTATTTTCTTTCTTTTTTGTAGATTCTAATGTAATTATAGCATTTCTCCCTTCTTTTCCTTCCATCATACTCTCCCTGTTCTCTTTCAAATTCATTTTGTCTTTTTTCATTAATTGTTATTGCATATAGAAGTATATATTTTCCTACATATACATATATAGATTTAATGAATTTTCTCTTTGGGCTTGCATCTATTTTCAGCACTGAATTGAAAATTAATTTAAGACTGCTCAATATGATCAGTAGTTACCACCCTGTACTTGTATGTCATTGCTACGTACACCTTCTATTTTTTTATTACTTTTATAGTCCTCCTTTTGAATTATTCTTCAGTCTTACCAGAGCCTGGTGGGAACATAGAGACTTCACGTGCTCATTATCTAATAACATAGCACTCAATAAAGGACTCTGTTGTCATGTAACCGTCAAATTAGATTATCTTCACTGTACATACCCCCTTTTCTTGAGATACCCTTAGATCCTCCTTTACTACCTGGATAGGAAAGTGGACTTTATTATAGCAGGTATCCATTATGGTAGTCTTATTTTCAAATCAGTTTTAAGAAACACTTCCCTTGCTGGCCCGCTGTCTCTCCCTATCCAAAATTATGAAATCTAACAGATTTTTATTAAATTTTTATTTATTTACTTGTACTATCTAATGTAAAAAGCATCTTTCAGTTTTATTGAAGCCTGAACATTTATTTGAGGATACTAGAATAATATATCAAATTCAATTTGTGTAAATCCAGCTCCCCATCCTATTGCCAAACTGAATTTCTACTCCAAATCCATCTCTGTCACTATCACTTCCTCTACTGCAATCCCACATAGCCTCTGAGTTTTTGGTTTTCTCCTTGGTAAATGAACACTGATTGTATTTCCAGGATTCTCAATTTTTGTATTTCTGTGTTTTACTTTTAAAATAAATCAATGCATATAACATGTCATAATTGACATTCGTGTAGCCAGGATGCAGGGCCATCGTAGAGGTTTGCACATTGCTAGCAGCTTCTTAAGGTTGATACCAACATTCACCCTTCATTTTCACAAAAGGTTAAATGTCACTATTTGAAAAACTAGTAAGTTAAGAAATCCCTGAGTAGTACAAAACAAACATACAGAATAGGTTCTTTCTGTTTGAAATGTCACATAATTCGAATCATGCATGTGGTACTTTAGTGTTCTCACATAATCTCTCAGTATTATGTGTGTGAAATTGACTTGCACCATCATTGACAATAAGCACTAAACTTTTATTTCTAGAGTTTGTTTAATAATTCTATATTTGGACTCTATATGATGAAAATATTGAAATTCATCTTATGATAAATATTTGTCAATGATCTCTCTTCTAATGTCTTTCCCAGGTGTTTGCTTTTTAATGTTGGGCATGTAAATGAGATAAGAAACTGCCACTTTATATTGTTGTGGTGTGTATAAGTATTTCATGCCAATCTTAATGAAATGTTAAGTCAGTAAGTTTACCAGTGGAAATACTTTCAGTTAAAGGACTGGAAAAGTAAGTTTAGAAAATTCATTATTGTTCCACTTTGGAAAATTGAATTTTTTAGGAATTCTTAGACATTTTTGCAGAATATAACTGTTAATTATGTTATAATGCTTTTTATACATAGGTGGTGTGTGTTGACTCATTTTTTTAAAATAACAACAATTTTCTCTGTATTTTGATTTGGGAGCACTTTATGTTTTTAACTACTTGCTAGCTTTTCAAAGAATGATATTCTAATTTATTGGCATGTTCTAGTATACATTTAAAATATTTTTATCAGTAATATAATAAATTTACTTCTAATTTTTCATTTGTCTTTTCCTTCTTTGTCTTGGTCTGTTTTATTTTTTCTGTTTATTTTTTTTAATCTCACAGTTGCTTTGTTGTTATTTTGCATGTGTGTATGTGAGTATACCTGTGCATGCCTCCATGTGTGTTTCTATACATGTGAGTGACTGTGTGCGTGACTGTGTGCGTGTGTGTATACATGTGAGTGCCTCTGGGGGGAGGCACACAAGAAAACTTCTCTTTGCAAAGAAAAACCCGACATTATAGAAAACCACAACCAATCAAATGCAGAGTTGTGGAGCTCAGTCCACGGAACACATCTACAAAACATACCTGCACATTAGGTTTCCACAACATTGCAAAAGAAAAGGCAGAAATTCTGCAAAAACCAGAGGATCCCAGATTTACTGTGAAATTGTACTTTTAGCTAATGGCAGAAGCTACCATGGAGTCTCACCAACTTGACTACGAAGATGTGAACTGAAAGGCCAACAACAGTAGACATGCCAAAGTAGACAATGGTATGCCCATGAGGCCTTAATTCTTTATAAAAAAAAACTATAGGAAGTTAAGCAATGCTGAGTGAGAAAATAGTTTTCTCCAGAGAAGAACAGATTAGTTGGTTTTTTATTATCAAATTGTCAGTTCTGAGAAAACATATAAGAATAAAATTATACAAACTGAACTGTTTGAATTTAAGGAGTGTGTGTGTGTGTGTGTGTACGTGTATGTGTATGCATGCAATAATATTTTATTTTAAAAGAGGTAATGAATTTGAAAGATAGAATGGGAGTATGTGGGATGGTTTGGGGATGAAAAGGAAAGGGAAAGTATTAAAACTATATTTTAATCTCAAAAATAAAAGAAAAATAATGTTGTTATATATGCAGTTGTAAGAATCCACATATTAACTAGAAGTTAATTTTTATACTACCAGAGAAGAAACTCAATCATCAATCTCATTCAGCTATGAACCATGAAAATACAGTAGTGAGCTATCTGCAAGGTATTTTACTGGTGCAACAGTGGCACAAATATTATGGGAGAAACCAACAATTTATTTTGACTTAAGGCCGACTTTATGAGATGGAATCCATATCTGACAGTACTAAAGTGTCCAAGATTGAAGGGGTGTGGTCTTGACCATTTCAATTTGTGACCATGCCTGCCATTAGCTAATTATGCCACTCCTCGATTAATTAATGGTGTTGGACCACCAGGTCCCAAGAGAGGTATAAAATGGGAGGCCCACGTGGAAAGCTCGCTCTCTGTGCGGATCGCCGACCTGCCTACTTCCTCGGAGGATCTCTACCTGGTATTGTAATCTGTGTGTATTTTGGCCTTTAATAAACTCGTGTCTCTCCCACACAAGATCCTGAGATTAGATGGACAGATGATCATAGTTCCATAGCTGTATAATATGCAGAGATTGACAGACTTTAAAGCATTCAGCCTTAAACTGGATGTTTTAATCGACCCCTCCCCTCAAGTCTAAGAGATCTAGGAGGCAGAGGAGGCACAAACTGTAAGAGTCTGAGGTTGAGTCAGTGTTTTCCTAACACAGCAGAGTAGGTGCACATATGAACTCAGAGAGACTTTCAACAGTATGTACAAGACCTTCACAGGCCAAAACAGACAGAATTTCCGGGTGGAAAAGGAGAAGAGGGCACAAGGTACACCTCTAAATAAAAAGCCATTTTCAATTAACAACTGCTGGGAAAGGGAGAATTATTTTTCTTCAATGGGATCACACTGAGTAGATTGATCATCCTCATGCAAGGCCTAGAGTAGTAGGATAGCACAAAAGAGACTCCATGCTGCTATTGTCATTAGTTTTGTCTGTGCACCTTCATTTTTTTAAGAGACAAATTATGAAGTTAGGGGGTGTATCTGAAAGGTTTTGTGGGAAGAAAAAGAACATGATCAAAACTATGAAAAAAATTTAAATCTAAAAATTAAAGAATATAGACAGGATCCTCCAAGTTTCATTAAAGTGGTGCCATCTTGGACAGTTGTTGTAGGTGGAGACTGTTCATTCCTTTTCTGCCTGCCCAGACCCGAATAATAACACAGAAACTATATCGATTACAACTTCATTTGGCCAATAGTTTAGGCATACTTTTAGTTAAATCTGACATCTTTAATTAACTCATTTATATTAATCTATGTATTGGCATGAGGCTGTGGCTTATGGTATGGTCCTGACTGCTGGCTGGCGACTTTCTCCTTTGGCAGCTCCATGGTATTTCTCTCTGACTCTGCCTAATTTCTCTTAATATCTCTTTCGATTTCCTGCCTGGCTTTGCTCTACTAAGCCAATGGCCAAAACAGGTTCATTAATAATGAGTTGTAATAAGACATATTCATAGCATACAGAGGGGAATTCCACATCAAGTTGTTTTTATAAAACTATAGTATTGCAACTAGGAAGTTGACAATGTCAGAATTGATACTTTATATATATTTTATCAAAACCAAGAGTTTTATTTGTATGTACACACACTGGCAAATGTAACTCTATTCATCTTTGTCATATGCATATATCTCTTATCCCAAATGACAGTTAAGATAAAGAATTGTTCAACTGGTTCACAGATATTTCCTGTTGGTCACAGCAATACTTCACTTTGCCCCTTGATTTCATGTTCTTGGAAAGTACAAATATGCTCTAAAACTGTGCAGATTTATCAGTTAATAATATTATATAAATAATGAATTAAATTGGAAAATATATATTTTTCAAAAAAAGACATTAACATGGATGATAGATCTGTTAAAAATGCTCAAAAATCACACCATAAAGGAACAGCAAATCAAATCACATCATCTCAGTGAGAATGATTAGTATCAAAATATATTTAATGATACAAGTGCTGAAAAGGATGTGGGAATAGGACAACCTTGCCCACTGTTTCTTGGGACATAAATCATCACAAAAACATAAAAATCTGTATAGACGTTTCCTAACATATTAAAAATATATCTACTTTTTTCTTTTATTGAAAATGGTTTCATACAATATAGCTTCATTAGAGTTCCCTATTTCTACTCTGTCCAATTCTTCCCTCCCTCCCATTCAGATCCAACTCCTTTCTGTTTCTCATTAAAAATTAAACAGGCAATTAATGGATGAAATAAAATAAACTAAATAAAATAGACGCACATCAGAATGGGACAAAAAAGCAGAATAAAAAGACCCAAAGAAATGGCACAAGAACAAGACATATATGCAAAGATCCACTCAGGAATCCCATAAAAACACTAAACTAGAAGCCATAATACATACACTAAGGATATGTAGATAATATGGTTTTAAAAAAAAGGAGAAAAAAATAACTGACTGACTGATTGATTAATAAAAATTAAAAAGATAAAATTTAAAAAGAAAGAGAAATAAAAACTGGTGTTGGGGGAGACTGATCATTCATCATTCCTGGCTGCCCAAACCCAAAATAATCATACAGGAACTGTATTAATTAAATCACTACTAGTGCAATCACTTAAGCGCATATCCAGCTAGCTCTTTTATCATACACAAAATCCATTTCTATTAATCTGTGTAT
>JAQHUG010000321.1:2253617-2264190 GCA_028555095.1 Dicrostonyx torquatus
CCTGCCCTATCAAAAGGCCAAGGCAGCTTCTTTATTAACCAATGAAAGCAAAGAAATACAGAAGAGCCCTCCTACATCATGTCAGGAGATGAGAGCCTCAGAAATATCTTACCATCATTGTAAAAGAAGGGCAGAAATTGCCTTTGGAAAAATGTATAGATGATGTCTTAAGTAAAGTTATTAGGTTAAGAACTCAAGATTCTGGGCTGCCTTTCCTAGTGTCACAACTATTTAGCTAACATTTAGGTTATACTGATGTATTCCAGTTTAAACGTTTTTAAACAATATTGTTCTGAGGTGAGAATATTGTTGATATGGTGTTTTGATTTGCAGTGAGAGATTTGATAAGATTAAATGACTAAATAAGTTTCCCCTCATCATACATTAGTAAGAATTTCTAAAGAAATCTTATATCTTGACTTTTTGAAAGAAAGAAAGAAGTGTTTATGCATTTCTGCCTAAAACAGAAGACATTTTTGAAATTATTCATGTGGAAAATATTTAGGTGCACAAAACAAACATTCTGTTTTGGTAACCACATTAATGTGTTACATGACACTTATGTGATAACCATATTGTTATGTGACAATTGTTTTTCCAAAACAAACAGCTAAATATTTTCCATAAAATTCTTTCCTCAAATAAAAAATACAAAAAAATTTAGAAAGTTTTGAAAATTAAAAAACAAAAATAAAAACTATTTATGACCTCAAGATTAAACAATGTTATTAATTAGTAATCAGTAACATAAACATTCAAATAACAGTCATCAAAATAATTTCTGCATTATACTTAGTTTATTTGTGTGAATAAGAACTCATCTATATATTAAAGATAGAAATGATCTTATCAAACACTATTAGCCTTTCTTAAACCATATATAACAGAGAAAATGAATTTACTAATAATTAACTCCCCTCTACCATGCAACAGCAGTATACAACCCTTATAATAATCTCTTAATTTGAATGATGCTTTATGCTAAGAAAATATTCACAATGATGTTCCCTGTCTTCAATTTACTTTAATTCATACAACTCATCTTATAACTCAATCACTATGTTCACACATACACACACACACACACAGAGAGAGAGAGAGAGAGAGAGAGAGAGAGAGAGAGAGAGAGAATATCAAAAGAGCAAACTCTAATTTGGTTTTCTTTACAAACATTTATATTTTTGGATGAATTTCCTTTGTGTGCAAGGGTCTCATGAATATTACCTCTACGAGACACCTGTCCTATCAACAGACCCATATGTACTGGAAGCAAGTGTAAAATGGATTTTTGTTGTTATTTTATAGAAGTTTTCAGGAAATAAGTCAGCATATTTAACCAGTGTTGCTAAACACTGCACTCCTATTTCTGTTGCTTGTTTGGAAAGAATTACTTTCATTCACTCATTCATTTCATGTATGTTTATTGACCATCATTAGGGGACAGACACTTTGAGACAGTTGTAATAGTGAAACAAACAGATATGATGCCCTGATCTCTTCTCTGTGGGTCTTGGAGTTTCATAATGTTAAAATTACTCAGACGAAAATAGAAAGCAGACGGGAGCAATATGCATGAAGCAATATTTCTTTGTAGTATATCTGCTTCAGATATAAAAGGTGAGGAAATCTGTGCTTATAACTTATCAATTTATTTTGTAGCCAAAATTTTGTTTGGTCTTTAGAAATAAACATGCTTTGTGCCTGTGTGTGAGGATTTTGTCTTTAGACACAGTGGATACAGTTTCTTTCTTACAATTCTGTTCTTTGTGCTCCAAATTCTTAGAGTCACCAAGCCTTGGTTGTAGTTCTTTCTTTCAAGATGTTCCATCAGAGTCGATAAAGCCTTTGAAACTTCAGTGCTTGAAACATATGATCATGGCTTGAACACCAGGAGACAGTGGAGAGTTTATTCTCACATAAGTAACAAATAAAGCGATATATAGGGATCAGCGTTTTTGCTTCTCTGTTCTGGGTTCATTTCCTTAAGGCTTCTATTTGGATGTTGCACTTTTCCCAAAGACCAATGTGTTCAGGGTTTCTTTCTCAGGATGGTGTCATAGGGACCAGGTGGAACTGCTGCAAGAGAGAACCCAATGGAAACTCCTCAATCATTTTACAGAAGGAATAGGCTTGACTTTTGCCTCCCTCCCTCATGAAAACTAAAATCCTATGCTGCTACCCATGTAGTGTCATTTTTTCCATACAAAGACCTGACAACAACCAAGAAGACTTTCATCAGAGTTAAGCAAGTGCATGTACTTTAAACCTCCATGATCAAGAAATAAGTAAACTTTCATCTGTCAAAAACATAGCTAAATCAGGCACTTGGCTATTTTAACACAGGGGACTTAAATTTAATTGAAAGATCGATTTTTTATGAATCATTAATTATTAAGCTCTACTTTAATAAATTGTATTTATTAATGATCTTTATTATAAGTACTTAATAGCATATTGCTAGTAATGAAATTATTTATTAATTACAGAATCTACCTTTTATAATCATGCAGCATGCATTGAAGACTATGAGGCTCCATGAAAAATACAGACAATGTACTAATTTATTTTAATGACCACTAGAACTAACTTCCAAAACTTGATTCCATTAAAATTCCTATCTTTCATTGCATACACTAAGAATTTTATTTGATAATTCAAAGGACTTTTATAACTGACAGAGGCAAAAGTCTACAATACAGGGTTTCCAATAATCTATGCATAATAAGGGTATAGGCTACAATACACAGTCATTTGAAAAAAATGTCTGAAATGTATTTAATGTTAATATAAGTTTGTATTGACATGAGAAGAAGACACTTGCTAAGCAACCAATCAAATAGACTTAGACTTTCTTATAAATCAATAAACAACAAATTTCACTCAATATCCTTTTGAAATTTTTTTCACTCAAATTTATTACTTTACATCAAATCAAAATTTCTAAATGCAAAATATAATGAGGTAACAGACTTAAGTCATTGTGTTACAGAAACCCTTCAATTTTCTCTAAGGGACTCAAATTTGAAAAGTCAGTAAATGCATTCACAAAGAGAGGGAGAAAGATTTGTGAACTGTGGTGGTTTGAAATAAAATGGCCTCCATAGGCCCATAGGGAATGACCCTACTAGGAAGTATGGCCTTGTAGATGTGGCCTTGTCGGAGGAAGTGAATCACTGTGCGGGATAGGCTTTGATCCTTTATGTTCAAGCCACTCCCCACGTGACTGACAATCTCCTTTTGCTGAGTGTGTTTCAAGATGTAGAACTCTCAGCTATCCCTCCAGCATCATGTCTGCCTGCACACTGCCATGCTTCCCACCATAAATGTAATAGACTAAACCTCTGAACTGTAAGTCAGTCCCAGTTGCATGTTGTGGTTATAAGAGTTGCAAGGAAATTCCTACGAGGTACACAGGGAACACCCTGGGAAGCTGAAATAGATAAGATCTCCTTGGTAAACTGTGGGCAGTGGGAGGGGGTATAGGGGAGGGAATGGGGATGAGAATGTGAGGGAATGGAAGGGTCAAGTTGGAGGACAGATTGAGAGGGAGAACAATAAAAGAGGTATCTTAAGAGAGGGAGCCATTATAGTGTTTAGGAGAAACCTAGTGCTATGGAAATTTCCAGAAATCTTCAAGGATGTCCCAGTTCACAGAATTTCATTTTCAGATAGCCCTTTAAACATATGAGTTTCTTGTCCATGCTACAAAAGCCACTCCATTTCTGTTTGATGTATTTTTCTGTGGAAGTGGTGATTGTTAAAAACAAAACCCTAGAAATTAGCGTGGAAAAATGTTGGTTTCTGAAGCAGAGTTTTCTATCCTCCCTCAGACTAGCCAGTTTCAATCATTTTCATAGATACCATTTGTAATTCTGGGAGTCATTTTTATATGTGACTTGTTGACAGGATTAGCAATGATCTTGCTATTTAAAAGCTTCAACTGAGGATCAAGCACACAAACATAAAAGTACTATTGCTTCTGGCTGGAATGTAAAATGAGAGCTATGTGACTGGATTAATATTTCAAGTGAAATGAGGCTATTATAATTAATCATTTATTTATTTGTCTGTTTATATATAAGCATGTCTACTCAAACCCAGGCTTGTAAAAGTTCTCTTGATTTAGACTTCTTCCATATGACCCAGTTAAATCATCTCATCATTAGAAGTAGGTTCTTTGTTACATATAAGGAACAGTCTTCTGATTTTGTCATCAGACTTATAAAACTACACAGTTGACATCCCTACTCATCTTTTTATATATAATCATTGTCTTCCTGATGCAATCTATTTGAAAAGGGTTCTAAATGGAAGACAAGAAAAACCACTGTGAGCAGTATGGCACAAAGGTGGGGGAGGAAGTTTTAAAAGGATACCAGAGATTTATTAAATACAGATAAGGTGAAAAATCCCAGCTTGAAGTTTCCACTGCTCAGGACTGGACCACGGATCTGTCCTGAATCTTAATTCACCAAGTAGCTGGTAACAGACATAGACTTCTGGACTTCTCACTGCTACCTCCAGAAATATCATCCACTTCCTTCCTCAGGAGGTTGAGCTCATAGGAACATTTCCTGCCCACTGAGATTTCAGTTACTCTCTTACTATCCCTTGCTTCCACTATTCCAAGTCTAAGTAAGTGCGATTTACAGAACCAACCCATGCCTATGCTCTATCAGCAATAACTGAATGTTATATGCCTATCGCTGTCATTGTTCAGTTTGCAATCCCCCAGGTAGCACACAGAAGTTCAAATATGGTTTGAGCCTGAATGGTTCATGCATTTCAATGACAAACACCCACTTTTTTCCTCCTGGAAATTAGGCTGTCAATTAAGGTGCTGATAAAATTATCAAGCTCTATTTGGTGGTTGTTTATTCATACATAAATCTAAAACAGGCTAAAAAATAACTTGTTGGAAATCTAAAAAATTGCTTCAATCCAAAAGTTCAGATCAAAATTACCTCTTAGATTCGTTTAGACAAGAGAGAGCTTATGTTGCATTTGGTTACCTGATAGCTAGCTGCCTATAAGTTCACAAATGAGAAACATGAATACTACCCTGTCCTATGTTTTACAGTGTACAACAATCTGGCTTCTTAGATAACCAGTAGTTTATATTCTTGTAAAGTATTACTTGGATTGTAAGTATCAATAAAAGTGGTTAGAAAACAAGATTGAGTCTGTAGACTATAAGACCTACTGTATCTCAGCTGAATTTTCAATGTGTGTATCTGTCACATTGAGACCAAAAGTGTTTGCTTAGGTATTGTAAGTCACTTTCCTACACATAGCCCTTGGACACTCAAAATTGAAGAGTTTAACCAATTTTCTGTTCTGAAATGAAATATTTTGCCAGCAGTTTCTGCTGTGAGTGAAATTGACTTAGATTATAAAATCTACAGTCACAGAAAGGGTCAGAGGTAAATCACAGCACTACAGAAGCATGTCTCCTGCTAGCTGAAAACTAGTAGGAACAGGAAATGGAGGACATGAGGGCAAAAAAAATAAACATCAACAAGTTAAAAGAAGCCATAATAGTACATATATGTATGTCACCTTTCAAACTCTGCCTCACTACAGATAGGATGCTGGCATTTGACTTCAACTTGATTCTTCTGTAAAATTTAAATTAAATTATGTACAAATGGCCCTATATAAAGGTTTCATTAATGTTTTTAATTTAAACATTCATCATTTAGTATATAGCATTTATAAGTACTGCCATAGAATATTGAGAATGAGATTCCCAAAAAGAAATATAACATCTGCTATGTCCTCATGTTGAAATTATATAAGCAAACCCAGAAATAATGGGGATAGGTGGATCATCCTTATTGTACAGGATGTGCATACACGCACAGGCACAACAAATCTAACTAATTGGATACTAGTTCTCAATCCTAAATTAGACTAGACTTCCTATAGCTATCCGAGACAACTTCTTTCTTAATCATTATTATGATAGTATACTGTAAAGTGTTAATCTCGAGGTGAAAAAGATGATATCATTCTCTGGTAAAGAGTCTCTGTGTGTTTACTATAGCTCCCATCATTTATATTGTGTTTTCCAAAGCTGAATCTAAGCCTACATGCAACATAAATCTTTAGAATGTTCATTACTGGTGACTTTTCTTCTTTTTTTTCTGTTTAACCATTCCCAGTGCTGAGATCCAAAATTTCAATTTTGAATGTACATATGTGACCTTTAAGTCAACTATAGTTTATTATAGTTAATTTTAATCATAAATTCTTATTGTAATATTAAATATTGATATTATACCTTTTAGTTATAATAAGTACAGTGCTACCATTTGTATATACTATTTTGCATATAAAAGTAGTGGACAGACTCAATAAGATGTTTTTGAAAAATCTTAAATTATATCAGTTTAGTTTATACTATTATTACTATAGATCTGACCACTTCATTTAAGTTTAATTATATTGTACAAAAACTTGAAATGCATGATTACATTTGCAGGTACTTGGCACATGTGTGGATTCATGGGTCTTTATTTAAAAAAAAAAAAAAACTTTGTCTGTAGCCTAGGAAGTACTGCTCCAAAACATGAGTAGTTGCCTTACCTACTGAGTATCAGATAGAACAGTTCAATATTTATTTATGCTATAATGTAAGCAGAGACTACTTGTTCATTTTCTCACCACCCAGACCCAAATAATCGCACAGAAACTATATTAATTACAGCGCTCTTTTGCCAATGACTCAGGCATATTCCTAATTAGCTCTAACATCTTAAATCAATCCATTCTGTAATTTTATATGTTACCAAAAGACTCACGATTTGTTACCTCTTGCTTCTTGGGCAGCAATATGATTTCTACTTTCCTTGGCAGCTACATGGCATCTGATGACACTGCCTACTTGCTCTCTCTATCTCCTTTCAGATTTCCCGCCTGGCTTTATTAAGCCATTGGCCAAAACAGCTTTATTTATCAACAAATAAAAGTAACACATATACAGAAGTACATCCCACACAACTATGATGTGAAATAAAATGTCACTTACATATGCATCTATTAAGGCCTAACTCTATAACTAATGGCTCTATTTTGGGAAAGTCTGGAAGTTAAGGAGTCTGGCCCCAGCTGAAAAAAATAGGTAAGGATGAGTTCTTGTGGATATTTTACCCTTTGTACCTTCCTTCTTTCTTATTATAATTAGATGAAGAATCTATGACACCAGTGCCTACCAAATGGTGTTTTCAGCAAGTGCATTTGAACCAAGCAAATATAGAACAAATTATCTGAATCTGTGAGTCAAAATAAATTATTCCTTCTTTTTCAGGTGTTTGGTTATAATAATTCAAAAGTAAATAACACCAACTATAACTGTTATAAATATGCAGTGTCCATGAAACAAAGAGAATATATCCTGCCTTGTATTAAGGGTCGAGTTAAATTGTCAGAAGAACACATATGCTTTTCCATCGTGAATGATAGTCACTGGGATTTTTTTTTCATATTTTCCTAAAAAACATGTTAAATAAAAAAAATCTGGAATCAGTTATTGCATTTGGGAATAGCCAATCTATGTAATGATAGATGAAGTTGATTAGACATTTTCATTGGGGCACTAGTACATGATTACTTATAAACTTATTAATAGGAAACAATATAGAAAAAATTATTAGGTGTACCTATGATCCCAGTCCTAAAAGCTAAGAGTGTTAATTGGTAAATTTTCTAGTATTCTTGTATTGTTTCTCTAAAAATATTGACATGTTTTTAATGTTTTTAAGGTATTCTCCATATTTTCTTCTTTACTACATATTATTTATTGTTATAAAAATACTGATGCAAAAGTATGTCAAAAGATGTTCTATAGCAGTTCATTTACATAGTATAACAAATACAAAATGGCTCACAGTAATTCCTACAAGTAAATTGCAAGGGTCTCTGCAACCACCATGGCCAGCAGATTAATGTTCCATGAGAGGCGAGAAGGTAATTCAGTTCAACACAACTCAGTAACTAGTGTTGGTTCAAACTTCAAGTGTGTAATCCCAAGTAATTTATTTTAGGCACATTGAAGTACAGCAGAACCTAGTGAAAAGGTTTCATGGTGATAATTAATTCAGTCTCCTGTGTACAACAACAAAGCTTAAAGCATGACTACTTTGAAATTCTTTGTAAAGTACATGAGACATTTACCATAAAGATAAGTTCTATAGATTGACTAAAATAAACAAGCTCATGATAAGGGTCTGGGGGATGATCAGGTATGGTCGTGACCACACAGATTGTGCAAAGGTCACAGACTATTAACCACATCCGTTCCCAGTCTTTTGACCAGAACACAGGTTTTGCATCTCTTCCCTTGAAGAGACAAACCTGTGTGTTTAAGTTCTTTTTAATGAATAAATAGTACCATTATGCATATGTACCCCAATTTTTTTTACCCATCCACCATCAAGAATCTCTCTGGTTAATTTTCATAGATTGACTACAATAAACAGTGACATGATGAGTACAGGAGCATAGATGTCACTTTGACATGTGCATCTCAGTTCTTTGGGATATATTCTTAGTATTTGGATTTGTGGATCATGAAAGAGTTCTGGTTGTGGCATTGTGAGAAACATCCATATTGTTTTCATGTTGGCATTTCATATGTCAATTTCATAAACTAACATTCTCATGAAGCATATACAAGGACTCCCATCCTCCACACCTTCATTTACTTTGTACCTAGTTTGGTTTGTTGTTGGTTTTTGTACAATTTTCTTAACCTAGTTATAAATAAGTGATATCTTACTGCAATTTTGGTGAAAATACAAAGATCTTAAGTGGTATACTTATATATATATATATATAATGTATATAATGTATATATATATATACATTACTAGCCCTAACTAGACCATTCAAACAGTAAATAACTTATTAGGTGAAAACATAATTTCGTATCTGTTTATAAGAAAAGGTATAACTCTACTTCTAAAGCTGTGTATTTTTGAATGGTAATGTAGTACATGCAATGAGATGAAACCTGTGTCTTAATTTTTAATTTATTTATTTTATATACCAATCACAGTTTTCTTTACCTCCTCCCCTTCCATTTCCTCCCACTTCTTCCCTCTGGCCCCATCCAATCCCCCCTCCACTTCCCCCTGCCCTGTTCTACTCCTCTGTTTCTGTCAGAAAGGGACAGGCCTCCCATGAGTGTCAACCAAGCATGGCATCTCAAGGTGTAGTAAGACTAAGCACCTTCCCTTTTATTAAGGCTGGGCAAGGTAATTCCAAGAACCAACTAAAGTGTTAGGAGCAGTCCCCGTCCCCATTTTTAGGAGTACCATAAGTAGACCAAGCTATACAACTGTCAAACATATGTAGAGTGACTATGTCAGTTCCATGCAGGCTCCCTGGCTGTTGGTTCATATTCTTGAATTCTTATGAGCCCGTGTTAGTTGATTCTGTTGGTTTTCCTGTGATGTCCTTGACCCCTCTGGATCGTACAGTCCTTCCTCCCTCTCTGCAGCTCAGCCTAAGGTTCAGATGTCTGATTTTGCATCTGTTTTGATAAATTCCTAGATGAAGGCTCTCTGATGACAATTAGGGTAGTAACAAATCTGATCACAGATGATGCTCAATTTAGGCTACATATCCACTATTGTTAGCAGTCTTAGCTGGGGCCATCCTTGGGGATTCCTGGGAGTTTCTCTGGCACCGTGTTTCTATCTAACCCCAAAATGGCACCACCTATCAAGACATTTCTTTCATTACTCTTTCCCTCCATCCATCCCTGACGAATATACTTTCAGTTTAGAAAGCTTGTTGCAAGAGAATCAATGAATTATATAAATGAATAAAATAACTGTGCACAATAGCTTTGGTGAAACCTTTATATGCCCAACCACTGTTTCAGTGATGGGGATTACTACTGCCTGAGGAATGTGCATGTCCAGGTGTGTGTAAACGAACCACTTGAATGCGTGGTACAATATTTTCTTTTACTAAGCCATATTCCATCCCTACCCCCTGCTCTAATTGAACCTTCAATGGATTAAATTATGCTCATTTCATTTAAAAATAGGCAAATATGATTTCCTTGATAGAAAACAGATACATGCTTTTCTGTTATTTTCCTACGAATTCCATATTTAAAAACAACTACAATTCCAAATGTATTAATTTTAAAATGCAAAATATAATACATGTAGATGATTTCTCATTAATTTTCAAATGATTTGATATTGACAACAACTTTGCCATGAGAATTTTAAAAGAGTCTGGGGTGGCCATGTCATCATATAATATGTGCCTGGTGTACTCAGTGACCTGGGTTCAAACACTAGAACAACACAAAAAATAACATAAAACAAGAGAGAGAAGGAGCAACAAAAATAACTAGTATGCTGATGACAGCTGTGAATAAGAAATTTAAACTGAAAAAAATCTCTACAAAAAGTTTTTGGAAATGAGTGGCTACCAAGTGTATCTGTATTTGCACTGTGGGGTTTCACCTTAACACAGTAAAGCATCCCATACAAATTTTGGGAGTTTACCTCTTATAAAATGAACAGTCCACCCATTCTTTTTTTTTTTTTTT
>JAQHUG010000321.1:2273093-2288123 GCA_028555095.1 Dicrostonyx torquatus
GGACTAAGCCTCTGAAACTGTAAGCCATTACCAAATAATTTTTTTCTTTTATATGAGATTCTGTGGTCATGGTATCTCTTCATAGCAATAGAACATTGACTAAGATAACCTAGATATCCCTAACACATGAATAGATAAAGAAACTGTAATACATTTACATCATGGAGTATTACTCAGTTGTTAAAAAATGAAATTCACAGGCATATAGAACTATAAAAAAGTCTGTTATAGTGAAGTACTTGGAGAAATAGAAATTGGAAACAACCTATGTAATGATTTGTATAAAAATTGCCCCCATAGGCTCACAGATTTGAATGCTTGGTCATTAGATAGTGGTACCCCTTGACAGAGATTAGGAGTTGTGACATTATTGGAGTAGGTGTGACCTTGCTTGAGGAAGTGTATCACTGAAGTAAGTTTTCTGCACTTAGATGCAGAAAGACAAACATAGTACGTATTTATTTATATGTTGAGGTTACCTGTTAAGTCATTGATAAGCAAGCTATGATCTGTAAAAAACCACAGAAATTAGGTAGAGAGTAAATAACTAGGGGAGAAGAATGTATTCTGGGAGGAGAAAAAGAATATAGAGTAAAATGGATAGGGTGGTGGGATGAGCTAGAATGAGAGAATCAGACAGGGAGGGGTTAGTGTATACAAGGAGTGATAGCTAATACAAAGGACTATTTGAGGTTGTATGGAAGCCTACTATAGTAGATTCTTCCTATAATATGTACATATATGAAGGCAATCTAAACAAAATACATAGATAGTGTGGAAGACAGAGTCCCAGTTTGACATTTCACTTCACCAAATGAATCTTCCAGTATTGGTAATGGTTTGTATCTAATAATCCAGTGGTGAAACAACTCAATCTAATGCCAAGGCTATTGTTGGCTCTCCACAAACAATACCTGCACAACTCACTGATGATGGAGATATTGAACTGGAACATACCTAGAGCTGTTACCCCTAGGGACTAGTATTTATGGTAATGTAAAGTACTCTGCTACCAAAAAAAGAGAGATAAACTCAAACCACCTACAAACCTTTCAACCTACAAGAATGTCCTACCTGCAAGATACACTTGTACAGTACTGGCACAAATTTTGTGGGAGTTATCAAGCAATATTAGACTTTAGCTAAGACCCAGTTGTTGACCAAGGTTTTCTGTCCTGCCCGGTCTTACAGCCTTTAAGTCCCAAAGAAATCACAAAGAGGTCTACATTAATTATAAACTGATTGACCCATTAGCTCAGGCTTCTTATTAACTAAATCTTATAACTTACACTAGCCCATAATTCTTGTCTGAGTTAGCCACGTGGCTTGGTACCTTTTTTGGATAGGCAGTCACATCTTGCTTCCTCTGAGGCTGGGACACGACTCCGGACTGAAACAGAATTTCCTCTTTGCAGAATTCTCGTTGCCCTGCCTCTACTTCCTGCCTGGTCACCCCAACTATATTTCCTGCCTAGTAACTGGCCAATCAGCTTTTTATTAAAATACAATTGACAGGGTACAGACCATTGTCCTACAGCACTCAGTCCATGAAATAGAACCCAATCCCAGAGCAGCTTGGGTGACCAAAATCTTGAGACTGGATAGGCCAGGGACCTAGGAGAAAGCCACATGTCCTATGGAGCTGAAAGAAAGTAGACACCTAATGACATTCTGTTATACTCAAATATCCCCATCTTGAATAACCATCATCAGAGAATCTTCCTCCTGCAGCAGTTGGAACCAAATTCAGAGACCCACAGTCAGACAATATGCAAAGAGTGAGAAACCTTGGAACCATCAGTCCTAAAAGGGACCTCTTCATTAAGTCCCTCCCCTCAGGATTTAGAAAACCCTGCAGAAGAGGAGACAGAAAGAGTGTGATAGCCCAAGAGGATGAAGAAAATAAGGTCTTTTAGACAAAACAGCGCCATGACACTTGTGAACTCGCAAAGAGTGGCAACGTGCATAGGGCCTACAGGGATCTGCACCACGTGGGGTCCTAGAGCTGAAAGAAGCAGGCACACCCACTGACCCCCAACCCAGAAGCTATCTCCAATTGATAGGCACTTGCAAATGAATAGTTAGTTTTCTCCAAGGGAATCTCACTGAGGGAAAACAAATGCTTTTTAGGGTAAGCCCTGTGCCCAGCAGTAGATAGCCAACACAAAATGAACTCAACAGCATCTCTGGAGGTTCTTTGTCTTATAGTCAGAATGAAATTTTTGGCGGTGGTGATTTTGTTTGTTGTTTTTGTTTTGTGTTCTACCTTATGGATCTTTGTGCATACATTTTGGCTTCCAGTTTTGAGTTTTTATGGGATGCCTGAGTGTCTGAATATGTGTATTTCTGCATCTATATCTGTTCCTTGTACTTTCTTTTCTTTCTTCTTCTTTTTCTTTGTTTTGTTTTTGGTTCATTTTCTTCTTTGATTGTTGTGTCATATCTTGATTTGTTTGGTTTTGATTTATCTTGTTATATATTATTGTTATTCCTTATAGGGATGTTTTATAAGAAGAGATAGAAAGGGTTTAGATCCAGAAGAGAGGGAGGTCTGGAGAAACTAGGAGGCATAGGGGGAGGGAAAACAACATATTCAGAATATATTTTATGAAAAATAAAGCTATTTTCAATAAAAGAAAAAAAGAATTATGTTTAGCAACTTGACTGTTTTTTATATGTCCATGTACACTGAAATAATGCCCATTGTCAACTGAGTATAAAATAAAATAAAATAATCAATTTAGTGTTGCAAACAAGTGACCAGGAAATTGATCTTGTTGAAGCAATAGGTGAATTTCTGGATCTCAGGTCCTCATGCCATGTACAGAACATCCAAAACTTGAAGTTTCTCAAAAAAAAAGGCAGTGATCACAAGCAGAAACTCACGGGGATCTTTCTGGGTTTCTTTTTATGGAGAAAAAGCCTGATGTAATGTTAGAGTTTGGTATATTTAGCGGGCAGAGCAGTGCTACTGGAAGTATCTGACCATATATAGAGTTTTCAAGGTCATAAGGTCTCAAAGCCTCCAAGACATCCAACCCCAAAAAGCAAATCTAATGACATTTTTCTTTTGGCTAATAGATGGTCCTGCATTGTTCTGCAGAGAGCATATTGCTCTTCCAGGGGAAGTGAGCATTGATTCAGAGCTCCAGGTTGCCCTTGAATTTAGCTTTGTCCTTGAGGAAAGCATTACGGGTCATTGTTATAGCAACAATGTTTGATTCATGAGAAAGGCAATATTAGCATCTTGTGAATAGCCTAGTGGCAAAAAGTGTAGTGCTGTTTAGCCTATAGTTCACTGTCATTCAAAAGAAGTTTAGAATTAATAGACCTAACATATGTTTGAAGTTTTCATTTTATATCTGGCTAACTGTGAAAAAGGTGTGCTGAAATTATTTTCAACACTATAGAAACAATAAGAAATAAAGATTTTTAAAAAGCCTTCATGTGTTGATGCTTCAGGTTCAGTGCAATAAAAAATATGTGGGCAAGATTCAAGAACTTTTAAATATTGTTACCTGTGCCTCATCTCATAAACAGCAATACTATGCCCAACCTCATCTCTCTCTCTCTCTCTCTCTCTCTCTCTCTCTCTCTCTCTCTCTCTCTTAAATTTAAATATTTAATTTAAATATTAAGCTAATATTTTGATTGTTAAAGTATTAAACTCATAAAATCTCTGTTATAGTGATATTTACATGTGTTTACTTTTTAAAATATTTCATTTTGACCTCTTTTGCTCATAGAATCCCTCATCCTTCTCTTTGATTACATTAGCAGAGCTCAACCTGGTGCTTGGTTGTGAATCTCTTCATCTGGTTGTGTCAGTTGTTTGATGAATGCTTTGTGTTGATAGTTGGGATATTCACCAGTCTGATTACAGGGGAAGGCCAGTTCGATCTCCCTCTCCACTATTGCTAGGTTTCTTATCTGAGGTCTTCTTTGAAGATTCTTGGGAATTTCACTTGCACCAGGTTTCCCCCTAACCCTATAACGGCTCTCTCTATCAAGGTCTCTCTTTCATTACCCTTCCACTCCATCCCACTCCCATCTTGACCACCCCATTCCCTCATGCTCTCATCTCCCATCCCCCCCTTTACTAATAATGATGTAGAAACCTACAAACACAGCTGAACCAAGCTCATGGAAACTCATGAACTCTAAATCAACAGCTGTGGAGCCTTCATAGGACAAAACTAGGTCCTCCATCTGTGGGAGAGTGGTGAAGCTTGGACTACCTGTGAAGCACCTGGCAGTAGTACCAGGATCTATCCCTGGTGCATAAACTCACATTTTGCAGCCCATTCCCTTGGTAGTATGCCATGCTCAGCCTTAATGCCGGGGGAGGAACTTGGTCCTGCCTCAACTTAATGTGCCAGTCTTTGTTGACTTCCCATGGGAGCCCTTATCCTTTTGGAGGAGTGGATGAAGGGTGAGCTCAGAGGAGGAGGGAGGAGAATGACGAATTGAATATGAAATGAAATTTTAAAAATAATGTGAAATAAAATAATATTTAATTTTTCATAACTATATGTATATGTTGGTATTTATGTTTTGGTTTGTACATATCAATGAAGTTACTGTGGAGACCAGAAGTGGGTGTCAAATCCTCTAGAACTGAAGAGACAGGCAATTGAGAGTGTATAGATGTGGATGCTGGGGCTTGAAGATCAATATGCTCTCTTAGCCTCTGCGCCATCTCTCTGATTCTCCTGGTCTCTTTCTCTACCTGATTATGAGTAGGAGATGTTTGAGGATAGTCAGGTTATTTTTTTAGTCTATTTTGTGTTATTTTAAAAAGTGAGTATTATTATTTTGTAAAAAAAAAATCAACCTTCTCTGAACAGCTGGGGAATGATAGTAGCCTTAATGGTAGACAATTTAGAATAACTACTGGATTAAGTACAACAAAATGCTAAAAACTATTATCTCACCACTTCAAATATATTATCACTGCATTATTTAACTTTATTATGATGTGAAATTTTTGAGTGACCCATTTTATTTGAATTCTCTCACTTTTTAAAAAATCTTAAATTAAAAAATGTAAAAATTTGTTCACTTTTTTGGAATGTTTGATATTGACTTTTTCTTGCCCCTAAAGATACCACTTGTGAAGACTAATGAGTGTAGAATCTATGCTGTGGTCAGGCTCTCTGAATTTCTGTATTCTTTGAACATCTATTGACTGTTGAGTAATGACACTCAATGCTATATTTAGTTTCAATCAAATATGCAGCATTAAAAGCCATACTGAATATGGGTTTTACATCTCCTATGAATTTTTTATTAAGCCTCGTTGGGTAAATACTGAAAAATGATGAATTAAAACATGTTAATTTTCCTAAGATTTATACTGGTGCTTTGATATTATTTTGAGCTCACTTGTTTGTTTCCTGTTTATAAGAAAGCAGCCATTAGATTCATTGACAATTTTACTCTAACAGGAAGGAGAGAAGGGGAGAGAGAAGGGAGAAAGGGAAGATTCGGGAGAGTGGGATGATTGAGATGGAGGAAGGGTGGATGTGGGAGCAGGGAAGAAGATATCAAATATATTTTTATAAAGATTGAGAAAGTGAGACACGGGAAGATCAAGAACATAGATTGTATTCTACATTATAAAAAGAATTGATTTTTAATAATGCTGTATATTTTATGCTTATAGGCTAATGACAGAACAGAAATGAATCTTATCTTAAATTCGGACACTTCTGTGTAATGAAATATGACTGCTTGATACATGATATCAGAGGGTTTGCTGGCATCTTACATTGTTCTGCCAATAGGTGGTGCAACAACTACTTAGAGCAGTGGTTCTCAACCCTCCTAATGCTATGACCCTTCAATACAGCTCCCCATGTTGTGGTGACCCCATCCATAAAAAGTATTCTGTTGATCTTCATAACTGTGAATTACTACTGTTATGAATCATAATGTAAATACCTGATATGCAGGATATCTGATATGTGACCCCAATGAAAGGGTCATTAAAGAACCTGAAGGAGTCGTGGCCCACAGGTTGACCACTGACTCACAGTATTATAATTTAGTATTGTGTCCACTTTAATAATTCACTTCTGATTTAAAATAAAGTCTATAAATGGTAACGTGTCTTCATTGGTTGTTTTAACAAACTGATTATCTGACAATGATTACTGTATTATGTAGAAACCATCTTAATATTACACCAATTGGGAAACAAAATCTCTTTTAAAATATGTTGTAAATAAACCCATCACAATCCTAAGACACAGAGTCCCTTCCCAGTTCCATAAGTTTGAACCTTAGCAATGGATTTCCCACAGCACCGTTACCTTTATGTCAGTCCCCACTTTCATAGTACTCAACTATATTTTCTTAAATCCAAGAGCAAACATCTACAAAGCCATGCAAGCTTGTTCCTCAAGAGGTATTCAAACATTCTTTCTCAACTACCGTGGCATATATGAACTAGTTGTATGTATAATATTTGTTAACTAAATGAACATTATAAAGAACTCCACTAAAGTTAACTTTGTATTATACAGTAAAGTTATTCAAATGATCAATTTTTATTAACATTTAGATAACAAAACTTTCAAGTACCATGGAAGCTTAAGATTATTTCTGGGAAACATGTTTAATTGAATCGATGAAGCAGTTGGAATACAGATTCTTAGGTTTTATCGCATATGCTAACAGCCCCACCTCAAGCCACATCACATTACAAGCTCCTGGGGAATGCCCAGGGATTTGACAAACAGATTATCCTGCATAGTATCTTAGAATCCTTTCCAGTTTAACTTGTGAAACAAAGATACCACATCTTTCCTCACTCCTCATCATCGCCAGTATCTAGCTGAAGGGCTCCTCATCCCTGTTTTAGACCCCCCTGTGACTTCAACATTTACACCGCCCGAGTCTTTGATCTTTTTAGCTCCTGAGATTATTCCTTCTTGGGTCTTGCCTTCATCTCCATCAGTCCTAGTTCATAATTTGCATTTTAATTTCACTCCTACATTCTAGCATCCTTGTTCACTCAGTTACAAAATCCCCTCTGGCTACAGGACTGCCTTTCACAGGGCTCCAATAATCAACTGTTTTCACCCAAATCTTTTTTTTTTTCCTCCTTCACATCCCTCCCTTTTAGTCTGCTCTTTACTCAGCCAAGAGTTTTCAGATTCCTTGGGTGACTCTTTGTCACTATGACCCAGGCTGGTCCAAGCTCTGGTCTTCCTGTCCTCTTCACCCTGTGACCTACTTGCTGGCAAAAATCCAAGCCCGGTTAAATTCAGCCATTCACCCTCCCATCTCCTCAGCAGCTATCACTGACCCAGCAAGACAAATTCCTCTGCTCTGTGAACTGATTCCATTTCCAATCTCTATTTACTAATCTCAAATGGGCACTTAACCCACGCGCAGATGCCAGTTTGGTGTGCAAGCTCTTAAATGTCCATTCACGCCTCTTTTCACTGGACACAACCACACACTCTACACTGAAGATCTTCCCATCAATGTTAAGAACTGGGCATACCCTCAAAATCCCCTTCACTGTGCATCTGCTTCCAAACCAAGCCTCTCCTTTTGTTACATAGAGCATCATGTTATTGTTTGAAGGCAGATTTCCGGTTGGAAGAAACTTTTATTGTTAATTTCTGTTCACTTAGCTACTCTCTTCCTGTATTTCTGAGTTATTGCCAACAACAACAAAAATACAAATTCTCTGGCTTCAAGTTCTTATCTCAACCTACTACAGGTGGACGTGAATCCCCTCTCTTCCATTTCACTGACGTTGTTTTTTGAAATCTTTCTTCACAGAGTGCTACAATGCCTAATCTTCAGGATGCTAGCATATTTATTTTTTCCTTTCATGACTTTCTTTCTGAGGTTCTGTAACTTCACCCACTTCTGATAGTCTTCTTAACTAATGGTTATTTCTTATCAAACACTGTTAGCCACTTTTTTCAACACTGGGACCATAATTCTGTTAGAAGCACCTTAAAGAAGAGGTGAAGTCAGGCCTTGGTTGCAAGTGCCTGTCATCCTAAACTATTCAGGATGCTAATTCAAGAGAATCAAAAGTCCAAGACCTGCCTGGGATGTTGAGTGAGATGAAGATCAGCCTGGGCAACACTATGAGGCTTTGACTCAAAATAAAATGTATAAAGTAAGCAAATGACTGGCGATACAGTCAGTGGTAGGGTACCAGCTTAGCATTGTGGGGCCTGTGTTTAGTCACCAGTGATGAAAAGGAGAGGGAGGAAGAAATGGACACGGAGAATTAATCCACTGAATTTAAGGCTTCACAGAATTTTATCCATCATGTCATGACATTCAGGAAAGCTGTGTAGAACAAAGCAGTTCACACAGTTGTGAGTCAGGAAGTAGTTATCAGCGAAGTGCTGGTACCTCATGGCCTTATTCTGTCTAAGTCTCCAGTCCACATCAGTTAATCCTTTCTGAAGATGCAACATTCTGATCATCTCCTTAACCAATGGTTATTTCTTAACAAGTACTGTTAGCCACTTTTCTCAACACTGGGACCAAAACTGATGAGACATAGGCTTCAGCAGTCTACTAGGCAAGTCAAGTTGGCAGTGAAGAATTTCTGTCAGAGGCAACTTAACACCAGTTACTGTTATGTAAACTACAGGAATTATTATAATGTGTTTTCTCTGTTGTGTGTATATGTGCATTTGCACATGAACACATGAACGGTATGCACATGGACATAACAGGACAACTTTCTCTACTACCATGGATAATAGAACTCAGGTCATGGAGCTTTATCAGAAAGTCTTTGAACCCAATGTAGAATCCTACCTGCTGACTTTTACTAGTTTTGTTTTTGTGTTTGCCTCCAAACTTTATTTAAATAGCATTTTTTTTTGGTCCAGCTACAACTGGCTCTTATAAGCTCCAATTCAGATGCACGGATTGAAATACACTTGCATTTTATTTTCATTTTACCATGAACAAACTTGGAAATATTTCAGCCATTTAATTTGTGCAAGGCACACAGGAGGCCAGAAAATAGCCTTGTGGAGTAGGCTCTTTCGTCTCACTTTCATCAGACTTACGTTGAAAGTGCCCATACCCACTGAGACACAGTACCAGCACTGATTTTATTTTTTTTCAAGACAGGGTTTCTCTGTTGCTTTGTAACCTGTCCTGGAACTAGCTCTTGTAGACCAGGCTGGCCTCGAACTCACAGAGATGCATCTGCTTCTCCTTCCCAAGTGCTATAATTGAAGGTGTGTGCCACCACCGCCTGGCTCCAGCACTGAAATTTAAAGTTTGTAGAGAACCATGATTGAACAGACACCATACATATCTTAAAGGAGAATAAAACATTCATTCTGATCGAGCTTCCAGAAAATTCAAAAGTTGTGTACAGTGTTTTATCATAATCACAAGGATGGGATGAGAGCACTAACAAAGGTACCTCCTAAATAATTATGTTAAAGGAGATTATTGCAGAACTATGTTCTTGTGTCCCTGTGGTGTTTGCTTTGTATTAGAAGCTAGTGTTCCTCAGTTGCTTGTCTTTTGTTGGTGTTTATGTCTGCCATGGTTGTTGTTGCTGCTGTTCTTTCTCTTCTGAAATATATCCATGTATGCTACTATGAATTTTAAAATAACGTCAAGCTCTCCTTAAACTATCATCATATCATCAAGTACAATGAGTGGAGAGTAAGTAACCAACTTTGCAGAGTAAGCAATTTATTCTGTGTGTAAACATTCTCTCTTAAACACCAGCAGTCCAGATCACACACTGCGAAACCCCTCTGGGCTGCTGTATTTTCTATTTACCAATACAGCATCTGCTTGCTTTGCATTTACATCACCCATCACTCAGTCGTATAGACTGAGCAACAGTGTACAGTCATGGAGTATCTCCCTTTCGATTAACAGGAGGCTTGAGAAATATACAAAAATATTTTTCTGACATTAAAATGTAAAGATTTAGCTTGGAAATCTACAAGCATTTTATTTTAAATCCTTCTCACTGTGGACCAAATGGCAAAGATTTGAGCTTTTGCATGTCTTTTGGTCACATTTGAAAGGGCTGTCCACTGCCTGAGTTCTAGTTTGTATTTATTTATGAACAGTGGAATTTAAATTTCATATAAATTGTACAGGCCATCATTTTTTATTGTTTTCAGTGACTTGAAAATCATTAAGTGGCTTATGGACATCCAAGGGAAGTGACCATGTGTGTTTGCTTAGTGTTTCACAATTTGCAAACCCTTGACCTGATTTAAGGAATGGAGAAACATTCAATACCTGTGACTAAAACATGAAATTGGTCAGTATGCTGTGACATAGTCTCTGTGTGACTGTAGTAATCTGCAATTATTTTATGAATATTGATATTGTCTCATATGGGTGTCAAATGACGTGTAACAGATCCTTCTATTCCTGCCCCTCAGAAGATAACTATGTTGATAGTTATATGACTCTCCAACTCGTGTTTCCAGTTTTTACCCTGAGCTTGGATAATTGGGTTTAATGCACACTATGGGAACCTAGAAAATGGCAATTCTCAGAGTCAGTTCCTTTCTGGCAATCATTCAAGAATCCCAAGTGTAAGTCGTTTCTTGCTCCCTAGGCAAGCAACTGACATTCAAACCTAAAGGGGAAAAGATGAGCAGGACTGTTCTGAGGGCTGGAGCAGTAAACCTCCCAGGCTGTAGTCCATCTGGTGGGCAAGTTGCCAATGAATCTATATGGGTACTACATCCATGAAAGATGCCCCCATCCTACAGATAGATTCATCTGTTACTTTTCTAACTGTCTTGAATTTATCTTACAGTTTTAATACATAGTATCCTGAAAAGTGATATAAATGTTCAGACAAGTAGACAACCGTGTGCTGTCATGAAAGTAAGAAATGAAATCAAATTAACATTGCTTTGACGAATAATACTAGGTAAAGAGTAAGCTTCAGCAGATGGATTTATGAAAATCATTATCTCATATATATATATGACTCTCCAACTCGTGTATATATATATATATATATATGCATTTAAGTGCTTAAGAGTTAGGTCTTCCAACACAAAATGCTTGCCTTGCATTCATGAAATTCAGAATGTATTCAGTTATGAAGTTATGAAATTGCAGTTTACTTGCCACTGCATAAAAGGCCCTGCATTAGACAACATAACTTTTTTAATGATATAAGCTGAGAAACTTGAAGTCTTTGTCTAGATTAGGAAATCTTTGTTATTTGTCCACCTTCTGCCAACTGAATAATACCAACTTCATTAATTTAAAATGCGATGTGAAGGCTGGGCGGTGGTGGCACAAGCCTTTAATCCCAGTACTCAGGAGGCAGAGGCAGGCATATCTCTGTGAGTTCAAGACCAGCCTAGTCTACAAAAGCTAGTTCCAGGACTGACTTCAAAGCTGCAGAGAAACCCTGTCTCGAAAAACCAAAAAAATAAAAAAAATTCTATGTGAAGTTTGAATTTAATCGATAATATGTAACAGAAGAAAAATCATCTGAGTAAATAAATGATGATTTGCAGTATATATATATATGAAATAGGGATATTAATTACAGCATGAGTAGACAAGCCTTTAAGTCATTTAAGCTCATATGCCATGCAATAAATACTCATTTAATATTTGCTCATTTAACTAATTTTCTCTGTTTTAAATATGACATATTTAATTTTGAAATATAAATTATGTTTTTTGGAAATAAACACAGTGATAGGAATATAACCAATAACACATTTATTTGTTTAGCTCTAAGATACCACTGTTTAATTTCCAATATGAATAGCTGAAAATAAGGATGTAGTCTTCTAGTAATAGTAACGCCATCATCCAACACCAGTGCCTAAACGTACAGAGGTTTCCCATTTAACAAGTTCTCAGGCAAAGCCCATTTCCTCCCAGTGCTTTGCGCTTGAATCTAAATGCTGTTTTCTTTTCATAATCCTAACGTAATTGCCTCTGTACATGGCAGAATGGCTAATGCTGCCACTTGTTTCCTATTTGTTTTACTTCCTGCTGTTGAATGAACAATCAGTGTTTACAGATTTGCAGCACTTGTAGTCTTCTGACTTCGTCTCCTTTCAAGCCGGAAAATGAGAAGCATTTAAAATTTGTTGCTCTGGCATTTCTGGAGTAGCTAGGACATTCACAGTGCAAACCACGGTTATTCATACTGTTATAATTCCTCAGCAGTTAAGTCATTACTAGTAATCATAGCGGGCTTGTAGCACAATGCCTTATTTGGGAATGTCATGTGAGATGCCCACAGCAATACAGAAAATAAAGTCTCACTTGTCTGGCTGAGGAGGGATTTATTGCTGACCCCTGGCAGAAGGATCTTTTGGGAAGTATTATAGTCTTCTGTGGGATAGATCCTAAGAACCTGGAAAGGAGCTGGTGCCCCGAGTAAAGGTGCTGTGAAAAAAATGCAACACTTGTCGTTTCTTTTACTAGTTAGCAAAGCCAAACTTTCTCTTGACACAATGCCTTAGCAGACAGTGTTTTTGATAACTAAGACGTTAGCCAAAGTGAACAAAACTTGACACACAAGAAAGACATTCTGAACATTCAGCCAGTCTTGATCTCTGCTTTCCTCCCTGTCTATAAACAAACTGGAAAGGCAAGCTCTCTTTAAAATAATAAATAATAAATAAAACTACAGTCCTTATTGTGAGCATCTGGAGCTTGCTATGAGATTCACAGTGGTTTCAAAGTAAAAGTGAAATGAGGGCTTTGACGTATCACCCTCCAAGAGTCAGAAGAATTTAGTGTAGGATGCTCTAGTTCTAAAATGTAATAATTACACTTGTCCAAACCCCGAGTCCTCTCTCAAAATAGAACTTGTAATTGTTCGTTAAAATGTCGCATGGGAAGAAACTCATCTCATCAAAGGGAAGTCAGGACACAGTCTCCTGAGCCACCTACTTGATTGTCACCTGTCATACACCTTTTGAGACACTCTCCTCCATACCTGTGCATGCATATCTTCATTTTATAAAGTGAAGTAGTAGCCATTACAGTAGTGTAGAAGAATAAATTCATGTTACTTATTTTTTATAGCCACCATGAATAAAATGCAAGATGCTTTATTTCTCACATGTAGTACATGAAACATTTTACCCTTATACCCACTTAAGGAAACAGTGTGAGCCATGTGGACTAAGCTCACATATTTAAGCATTGCAAACAGGCTTTCTTACTAAATAGTGTCCTTTTCAATATTCCCAGAACTATATACAGTTAAAGTTATTACAAAGAGAAATGCCTAAATTACAACACAAATGTCCTTTTAACTGTGAATCCTATTAGTTCTCAAAGCTAGAAACATTTTAGGTGAATGTCTTCTAAACTGCTGGTTAGACAGAAGCCAGAGAATTCTATAAACATCTAAAAATCTAAAGGTACCAGGGTATTTGTAGTCCTTGTGGACATCAGATATCTAATTCTGGTCATCTTCAAACAGTCCAAGAAATTGAGTACACATGAAAACAAAAAGGCTATGAATATCATTAGTCATTTTATCTATAGTGCTAATATCTCATGGTCTCACGCTATATTTCTTCTTTGTTGTAGACCTTAAAACACATATACACATAGTCCCTGTGATCAGTCAGTACTGAACTATGGGGCAAATGTGATTTTTCAGATGTAAATGCTGACAAAAACCTTAAGATGAAAACAAAATGCCCAATCAAGTGGCTGATCAAATATAATCATAAATGCTTTTGTGAAAGATGATATGTAGGAATTAAACCAATGAAAAGAGATGAAATACTCTCTTTTATTACTTTTTTTTTAAGTTTTTCGAGTCAGGGCTTCACTGTAGTTTTAGAGCCTATCCTGGAACTAGCTCTTGTAGACCAGGCTGGCCTCGAACTCACAGAGATCTATCTGTCTCTGCCTCCCGAGTGATGTGCACAACCACCGCCTGGCGTCACTTTTAAAAATAGACCTCTCTCTCTCTCCTCTCTCTCTCTCTCTCTCTCTCTCTGTGTGTGTGTGTGTGTGTGTGTGTGTGTGTGTGTGTGTGCACGCATGTGGCAGAGGAGAAGGGATGCTCATGGAGACTAGAAGAGCACAGAGGAGCATATCAGACACAGTAATTACAGGTAGCTGTGTATCTCCTGAAGTATGTGCTGAGAATAAAACCCAGGTTCTCTGCATGATCAGTTCATGCTCTTATGCACTGTGCTGTTTCTCTAGCCCCAAAATTCCTGGCTTTTAATTGGAATGAGAGACCATGAGCCAATGAGTCTACAGAAGGTGGAAGAGACAAGTGAGTTCACCAAAAGCCTAAAATAATGAATGGGTAGCACTTCGTTTTAACAACAGTAGGAACTATGCTGAACTTGAACTATAAAACTGTAAGGTAATAAATTTGTCTTTGCTTGACCATTTTATTTATATTTATTTACCAAAACAGTAAAAGAAAATAATATATGTCTTGCTTTTTAGTCATTGGTACTTACTGGCTTACCACTGTGGTATGTTTCAAGTTGTGCCTTGTTATTTGAGTAGAATCAAGACCACTGAATCAGAGAAATAACATGAAAAGTATGTTCTCAGGACATATGCATTAAACCAAAACCAGTCAACAAGCCATTAATATGGTCTCAAATGAGATTACATTTCTTAACTTACTTTTTTTTTTTACTGTATCCTATGCTCAAGTTATACCTTCAGGAGTGCTTTTTCCTTATTATGAATTATCTGCCAAATAAAGTTTAATTTAAAGACTATTTTATTCATTTAATGATTAGTATTAATCTCAGGTTGACCACTGTCTTCTCTTCATTGCATTGGGTTTAAATTTGTTGTTTTAAAAGAAGTAGCATTGAGTGTCACTGGCAATATCAAACTAGAGATGTGTGCTATTTATAGCAAATTGATGTTTTTAAATTCCAGAAAAGCAGTGCCTTTCCTGATTTCAAGAACTACATCATTCATTCAGCTTTTCTGTCTTTTTGGTGGAGGATACATAATAACTTGTAAGCAGAATGTTCAAAAATACTGATAAAATAGGGAATGAATGGTATATTTAGA
>JAQHUG010000322.1:44439-58011 GCA_028555095.1 Dicrostonyx torquatus
GGAAGGAAGGAAGGAAGGGGGAATGAGGAAGGATGGAAGGGAGAGAGAGAAAAGGAAAGGAAGGAATGAAGGAAGGAAGAGAAAGAAAAGAGGAGGGAGTAAGGAAGGGAGGGAGAGAGAGAAGGAAGGGAAAGTATTGGAGTAGCTGTTTTCATAGACCTGAAAAACTGGCCCTGTAAGTACCTGCACGAAGGAGGAGTGTCAGCTCAACTTGTCTTTACATGATTTACACTGTGGCTGAGTCTGTGCTGGACAATTATCTGATGTCTAATATCCTCCAGAGCTGTCTTAGCAGTCTTCCTACTTTGCACACCAAGGACTTTTGCTGGCCATACTTAGCTTTGCATTCTGTAAGCTGGCAGCTGGACAAGTTCTCTGCCCTCCTGACACTTGCCAAATTATGTCCTCTGAGGTGACTAATGTTGGAGCTGAAGTATGGGAAGCAAGCACAGCACTGAAATTGGTACATGCAAAGGACCTGTATGTGTACTCTCAAGGCATCTGAGTGTTAATCACCCAGCTGGAGGGATACAGTTATGGGTATCCCATGCATCCCTGAAACCTCAGAGTTCTCAGGCTCTATAGTAGTGATCTGATATATATTTGGTTCTGGAGGCTAATAATCACTTGCCATAGACTCAGAGCTCTCACCCACAAAGCTTATTCTCAGTTACTGAGACCTGCTCCTACCACTAAAAGTAAGGACATTTTCCCCTGTGTGCACTTGCCTTCCCAGAATGTAGTCCCTGTACCTGCTCCCTTAAGCTTGCCTGTTTAGGCTCTCTGGCTCTCCATGACTGCCTCACTGACCTTCGCCTCATCCTAGAGCCACAGGAGAAAGAAGTGATCCCTTGACCTGTGGTTGTTCCCTAATCCTAGCTCTGGAAGTAACTCTTTTGAAACAACAGACTCTCAATATAGTGTCCAGTCTCAGTTCTCTGAGTCTAATTGAAGAATAAATGTCTCTTCAAAGCATAGAGCTGTGTCTTTGAGAATAGAGAGAACTGTGGTGTAGGTGGAGTTTTCTTGTCCTAAAAACCCACTCCCAAATAACCATTCAGATTCTTAATATTAATATTAAATCCTTAACCGATATCTCAGGTTTATTTCTAACTAGCTCTTACAACTTAAATTAACCTATTTCTATTCATCCATATGCTGCCCCAAAGCTTGTGGCATTTACCACTCCAGCATTTCTGGCTTACTCTCTGGCTGGCCGGTGACTGAATCCTCTCTAACTCCACTGCTCTTCATCCCAGCATCCTTAGTTTGGTTATTCTGGCTATACTTTCTTCCTGGCTACCAGCCAGTCAGGTTTTTATTAAACCAATTCAAATTACAAATCTTTACAATGTACAGAAGGATTATTCCACAGCACTTCCCCCTTTTGTCTAAAAAGGAAGGTTTTAATTTCAACATAGTAAAATTATATACAAAAAACAATTATTAAGTAAGAATTATAGTGACAATCAACATTCAACATTAGGGCTTTGATTATGGTCTACAGGCCTGGTCTATCTGGCAAACATTTCTGAGAAACAAAGAATTTTGAAGGATTGTACCATCTTGTGTTGGCCAAGTTTGTAGTTGCTTATTTTTCTGTTCTTTTGGACAGCATACTTACTGTCAGTAATTGAGGCAAGGGCAGTTTCTTTGCCCAGAAGACGAGTTTTTGCCATAAATAAAACAAACTCCATATGGCGGTTTCTCAATGCCCATCATCTTTTCTNATTTATCAGCTGTAGAAGTTCCTTGGTAGAGTTTTTGGGATTACTTATGTACACTATCATATCATCTGCAAATGACTAAAGTTTGACTTCTTCCATTCCAATTCTAATCCCCTTGATCTCCTTAAGTTGTCTTATAGCTATTGCTAGAACGTCTAGCACTATATCAAAGAGATATGGAGAGTGTGGACAGCCTTGTTTTGTTCCTGATTTTAGTGGAATCGCTTTGAGTTTCTCCTCATTTAATTTGATGTTAGCTGTCAGCTTGCTGTATATTGCTTTTATTATATTTAGATATGATTCTTTATCCCTAGTCTCTCTAAGACCCTTATCATAAAGGGGTATTGAATTTTGTCAAATGCCTTTTCAGCATCTAATGAAATGATCATATTTTTTCCTTCAGTTTATTTATATAATGGATTACATTGATAGATTTTCATATGTTGAACCAGCCCTGCATCTCTTGGATGAAGCCTACTTGATCCATCACACCATTGATACATATTCAGGCTTTAGGTGGGCAACTGCTTTAAGCTCTGAAAAGGCTGATTCAGTAATAACATACTTATTGGAGGTTATGGCCATCATGGGTATACATGCGCAAATAAAAACAGATAATGGTCCAGCTTGTATCTCCAGAAAAATGAAATGGTTTTTTGCCTATTATAATATCAAACATGTCACCGGCATACTGTACAATCCTACAGGTCAAGCAGTCATAGAAAAATCAAATCGAACAATAAAGGGTATGTTAAATAAATAGAAAGGAGTGGAAAATGCACCCAGAAATAGGTTGCATAATGCTTTATTAACCTTGAATTTTCTTAATGCTAGTGACAAAGGAACAACAGCAGTGGAAAGACATTGGATAATGGAGAAATCTGTTGAACTAAAACAACCAATTTATTTCAAGGATGTGCTGACCTCACAATGGAAGCCAGGAGAGGTGCTGCGTTGGGGAAGGGGTTTTGCTCTTGTTTCCACAGGAGAAGAAAAAGTATAGATACCTTCAAAATTGATAAAGGTACGGCTAGAAAAAGAAACCACTACAAAGGGAGACATGACGAATCATCCACAATGATAATAATCTTACAGGTGGTGAGACAGACAAGTAGGAGGGGGGCAGGGTTCTGTTCTTTTCTCCTCAGGAAAGTACTCATTTTCAGACGATCCGAAAGAAATTTGGATATATGTGAATACGAACGGATAAACACAGTTTACAGGTCAACAAGGATAAGTAAAAGAACCCAATAGGTGCCATGAGTATAAATCTTCACACACACACTCACACACGAAAACACACCCTTGAGAACTGCATAAATGATTGCATAAATGTTCCTTGCCACACACACACACACGTATATATGTATATATGTACATACATGTATTGATATGGATATTGTGTAAGGCCTCTTATACTCCAAAATATGTATTCATAACTATATAAAGCTGGTTTTAGAGTGAGACTCTGACTCAGTCTGTCTCTAATTCCAAGCCTGTTATTAAGAGTACAACCAGAGTTTCTGGAGTTTCTGTCATATGTCAAGAGTCAGTTGATATGAGACAGAAAATAAACTGAATTTAAAGAACATATTTCCTTTTCTTTGTATCTATCATAACTTTCACTGATATGTGTAATTAATTCTTTCAGTTTTCTACAATGCATAATGAATTTTTTGCAGCAATTTTTGAAGTTTCCAGGAAAAGGATGACAGCACCAGAGGGTGGTCTCATTTTGGTAACTTTGAGTTGTCTTAAACTATGTTGTGTTTCCAGGAAAGAAGATGGGACCCATTGACAACATCTTCATCTGGCTGATATGACATCAGGACATGGATGACACTGCTACAGGACCCATTTGGATACCATTCACCAGGATGATTTCTACTTGGACACCTGAGTTTAGATCCCTAACACTCACATAAAAAAAGGCATGGTCATGTGCTTGTTTAACTCCAGCACCTTGTGGAGTAGAAACAGGAGGATCACTTGCTTCCCTCTTAGTCAAAAAGACAATTCTACTTCCACTATTTTAATTACTAGGCAGTACTATAATAGTTCATTTTAAGAAAAATTACCTTAGTGAAATGATGTGGGATGTCCTTCCATATATGTGTTGCTTTTATTGGTTGATGAATAAAGTTGCTTTGGCCAATGACTTAGCAGAGCAAAGGCAGACAGGAAATTGCTGACAGAGGTTTCTGTCCTGCCTGGTCTCACAGCCGTTCAAACCCAAAGAAACAAACAGAGGTCTACATTAATTATAAACTGGTTGGCCTATTAGCTTAGCTTTATTAACTCTTATATCCTTCATTAACCCAAAATTCTTGTCTGTGTTAACCACATGTCTTGGTTCCCTTTATCAACAAGACATTCTCATCTTGGTTCCTCTGTCTCTGGGTGAAAACTGCATCTGAGCCTTTCCTCTTCCCAGTTCTCCTGTTCTGGTCACCCCACCTGTAATCCCTGCCTGGTTACTGGCCAATCAGCATTTTATTAAAACAATACAAGTAGCAAAACTTTACAGGGTACAAGCCCATTGTTCCACAGGAAATCTGAACAGATCTATAGAGAGAGAGTAGGCAGAGTCAAGGAGACACCATGTAGCTGCCAAAGGAGAAAGACACTGGAAAACTTTACTGGTAGGACATATAGCTGCCACACCCATGGCGATGTTGCCTGTATGTGACAACACAGGAAGTTTAAGGGGAGATTCGTGCTTTCGAGCTATGCCTCCGGTGTTCCGCAGTAATCAACTCAAGTCATGAACTTGAATGGAAGATCTTATTCTCACTGCTATCATAGATGGTCAGCTGTCTTTGCTATCCTTTCCTAATAATGTATTTTACTGTATGTGGCCAAACATAAAATCTTACCAGCTAACCCTTTGATGTTCCTGGAAATAATAATTCTGATTTGGATACTAAAATAGTGCTCGAGATGTCTCCAGTGTTTCAAGCCCTTGTGCAAATTCTGGTTGTAAGCAATAAGAGATCAGTAAAAGGAGTAATNTATCTTCTCTGTCTTTACTGTGTATCTGTAATCTTTTCCTGACTACATGAGGTGAATTTTAAACTGCTAGGCCAGCAGTTGCAGGTAAAGCTTAGCTTAGTGCATGCAAGTAGTACATGGCTCTTCCAGCAGGCAGCTGCTGGGAGGCACATCTTGGTATTGTGGCCAGCATGAGACACATGAGACTAGGAGGTCAAGTTTAGCTCCATTTTGGGGTATTTGGAACCTTTTTAAGCTTTCTCAGGTTTCATATGGATGTAGGTGCCTGATGTTTGAGTGCCATGTACAGGCACAGTTTTACTGTCCCAACCTCTGGCTTTCAGGATTATTCCAGAGCACTATGGTAAAGTGTAAATCTAATAAATCTTTATTAACAAAAATCAGGAGTAAGATTTTGGAGTAAAACCCTGAAGGATCAGGGAAGCAGCAGAGCAGCCAACCCAACACTGACTTCCTACCTCTTCTATTCCTCCATCCAAAAGGGCTGAGATCCTATCCTTGTCCCACTTAAACATAGCCTGCCTCCTCTCTATACAGAACTCCACTGTGGTTAACTAGGGGCCAGCACTGCACTCTGACTCCAAGCAAGGTTTATTTGTCAGACCACAAACAAAATATCATACAATACTGTGGACTTACCTTGAGGGCAGAACTTCCAGCGTCTCTCCTGGCTTACCCTTGGGCTACATTTCTGACTTTTAGGGGGCTGCATGACTGAAGATGTATTTGGCCAACTTCTCTGCATTACCCATCTGTGTCTCTGTACTTTTAAGGTATCCTTTCATTTTTTTGTGAATTTTCAAAACTTTGCACTCTCTTTCTTTTTGGGATACAGTCTATTTTCTTTCTCATTCTGAATCTTTCCATTGTCTCACACAGAAGCAGCATTTGGCCCACCATCTGATTCTCTTAACAAGTTTTTAAATTGATTTGCAAGTATTGTATTAAGATTCAGGAAGGATTCTCTATGCCTCCCACTTCTTTTCCTCTCTCCTTACTGCCTGAATCCTAACATGAATTCCAAGTGTTTGTAGTTCCCAGGAGGTATTTCTTAGCAGCTCTCTTTTTCTTTCTTCTTAGCACTCCATTCATAAACCACATGTCAAAACTTTCCTTTCCTCTTCCCTTTTACTTAAATATTCTGCCACTCAGGAAGCAAACAAGGAAGACACTACTTAGAGCATTGGATGGCTTAAGGTCAAGTGAATGCCCCAAAGTTGCTCTTAGTATCCTAAAATGCCATTTTATAGATGCCTAGGTTTATGAAATGTCCAGCAATGGGGAGAGGCAAACAAAACCTTAAGAGAAACCACATACTGTGGTCCACTTTGCCGTTCTCATCAGAAATGGTTCTCATCGGTGATGGGCTAAATAAACACGGCCAGGCTGTGGGAAGGGAGGCCTGGCACACAGCCCAGGGCAATAATCAACTAAGACATAACAGAAGAGTGGCATTTCTTTTATTAGAATGCAGAGGACCATTCTCCCACTGGGGTATTTTACATTCAGGGCAACACAATCTCTTCATTTGTTTTTTATTTACTTGCTTATTGTCTTCCTTACATCAGCATACATAACAGTCTGTTGATTTTGGATTTTCAAAACCTAGCTCTTAGTTGTTAGTTTCACTGATATTTCCCACTAGCCTCTCATTTATTTTAATCTGATCTGTAGTGTTCTTTTCTTCTGTTACCATGACCTATTTGTTCATTTGTTATTTCCTTGAAGAATAGCATTAAGTTGTTTCTGATCTTATTACTTGTCAGCAGGTGTCTCTTGGTAGAAATTTTGCTATTAGAGGACATATTCTCACTGCATCCCACTATTTTGGATGGTGTGTTTCCATTTTTATTTCCCTTAAGATATATCTCTATTTCCCTTTTATTTTATTTATTGAGCCACTGACTGTCCAGAGACACACTTAATTTTTATATTTGGGGATTTTCTGTAACTCTCTCCATTTTAGCTTTATATCATAGTATTCAGAAAAAGCATTTGATATTATTTCAACTTTCTTAAACACTTCATGTAGCCCAGCATATTATCTGTTTAAATAAATGTCCCATTTACACTTAAATACTTGTTCAGTTGCTGTTAGACACAGGTTCTTTACTTTTTCCTTAGCTCCTGATGCTTTAAGTCAGCTGTTTCCTCATTTGTTTCCTGTCTAATGATCTCTCTGATATGGGAAGTTTTCTGCTAAGATATTCTACTCTCATCATCTCACAATCCACTCCTCCTTTTCAGGATCTTTACTATTTGCTTAGGTGTTTAGATGCCCCACTATTTAAAAAGAATTAACCCTCTTCTTGATATATAATGCCCTCATCTTTTTCATCTCATTTAATGTATGTTGTAGCAAATACATGCTGTTACCACTGTCTTTATTTTAGTAACCATTTATGAAGAAGAAGTTTTTCCATCATTTGACCTTCATTCTCATTATATCAAACAGAATTGGGAGTGTTGTCTGTATGTGTCATCCACTGGTTGGTTGTTTGCTTGCTCAGTTGTTGGTTGTTTATGGAAATTTTTCCTTTCTTTTATTTTTNACAAAAAAAAAAAATTCTTTAAAAAGAAATAAGAAGGGCCATCATAGCAATTTTGAAATAGAAGCCTTCTATTCCTAGATAAGATGTACCCACTTGCCTAATGTTTATGTTCCCTAGGATGAGTGTTCCCTTTCCAAGGACGCGTTATATCTAAACACCTACTCATGGCGGATATGACTAAAAAGAAACTCATATACTGTGCCAACTAATAACATGTGACCTTTTGGTTCTGCTCTCTGTTTTGGATACTATATAATGGGAACATGAATTCAGTAAAGTTGCAGCAGATACAAACCACTCTCTTGTGTGTTGGTCTGTCTGTCATTCGCCTAACTTGTGCCTTCCTGGTACCAAGGCCCTGATTCTCCCGTGGTCTGAGGGGCTCCCCTGAGCCGATCCGTGGCACATAGCCTTGTGGCCATACACAGATTAATAGAAATGGGATAATTTAAGATGTAAGAGCTATCTAGAAATACACCTAAGCTACTGGCCAAGCAGTATTGCATTTAATATAGTTTCTGTGTGATTATTTGGGTCTGTGTGACCAAGAAACTAAAGTGAAGCCTCCATTTACAGTGGGAAAAAAGAGGTTAATAATATTGATATTATCTACTACATAAATATCTCAAAAATTACCATCATGTCCTATCACACTGTCATTTTCTTCTTACAAAAGACTCTCCCCAAAGCCCCCTTCATATCTCTGCTCCTCAGGCTATAGATGAAGGGGTTCAGCATGGGGGTCACCACTGTGTAGACTGTAGCAATGACAGTCTCCTTCACAGTAGAGTGACTACCTGATGAACATAAGTACAGACCAATGACTGTCCCATAGAACAGTGACACTACTGACAGGTGGGAACCACAAGTGGAGAAGGCTTTACGGATACCTCGGGCAGAAGGAACCTTGAGAATAGAGATGACAATCCGTGCATAGGACACAATGATGAGCACAAATGGAATGACAAGAATTATGCCTCCAGTTATAAATATCACCAACTCATTTACATGGGTATCAGAGCAGGACAGCTTCAGTAGAGCAGACATGTCACAGAAAAAGTGGGGGATCACATTGTCCTCACAGAATGACAATCTGGCCATGAGCAGTGTGTGCAGCATGGCATGGAATGTGGTCAGCACCCAGGACAGCACCACCAGGCTCACACAGAGCTTGGGACTCATGATGCTGGTGTAATGAAGGGGGAAGCAGATGGCCACATAGCGATCATAGGCCATGGCCACAAGGAGGAAGCTCTCAAGGTCTCCAAAAAGCAAGAAAAAGTACATTTGTGTCAGGCAGCCTGCATAAGAAATGGATGGATCCTGACTCTGCATGCTCTGCAGTAATTTGGGCACTGTGACAGAGGAAAAGCAGAGGTCAGAGAAGGACAAGTTGCTGAGTAAAGAATACATGGGTGTGTGCAGATGGGAGTCCAGGTGAATGAGGATGATGATGATGAGATTCCCCAGGATGGTGGTGAGGTACATGGCCAGAAACAGGACATAGAACAGGTGCTGGTGCTCTGGGGGAATGGGCAGGCCCAGGAGGAGGAATCTGGAGAAGACAGTTTGGTTCCCTTCCATCATGCTATGTCACCTGAATCTTAAAAGAAAATTTTAAAAATCATTTTAATCCAAATAAAAATTAAAACATTTCAGTGATATGCAATCTACTAAGTGTGCTTCAATAATTGATTGCATCCTTATAAACTAAAAAAAAATAATTTTTTCCTTTTCTGTGTTTTTGACACATAGATTCTCTTCATAGCCTTGGTTGGCCTGGAGTTCCCTGTATAGACCCAGTGGGCCTAGAAATTAGAGATCACCCTGCTTCTGATTTCTGAGTGCTGGGAGTTAAGGTGAGCACCACCAAACATGAATTAAATTTCTTAAATTTAAACTCATAAATAAGCCTAAGCCACTTGTCAGTTATCTCACTGGTAATTAGATACAATGAAATTGTCTGTTATTTCCTATCTAAAACACACCCGCAGGTGAACCACTCTCCTGCTAATTCAATTGCCATTGGTTCTCAATAGTTGAAGATGGGTTTTGCTGACAGTAGCTACTTTTTCCTGAGACTTTGTACTAAATATCCCCTTTCTTATACTTCTATGGTTGGTGCCTTGCAAAAGCTTGCCTATTTCCATAGCACCAATTTTTTACTTAATTTATTCTGCAACAGAGCCACAGGTTCCCCTAACTCCTCTCCTACAAGTCAAGTCCCTCTCCCTGATTCAACCCCTTTGTTCAGAAACTCCCAATCTACTCCTTTTCTGTTCAGGAAGATCTCCCATGGATAGCAAGAAACATGGTATATCAAGATGCTATAAGACTAAGTACCTCCAATGTATTAAGGCTGGACAAATTGACCCATTATGAGGAGTAGCCCCTGCTCCCACTATTAAGAGTTCCAAAAGAGGAAAAATTACACAATTATAGCATATATGTAGCATACCTAGGCCAGTCTTATGCAGGCTTGCTGGTTGTAGGTTCAGTCTCTATGCACCAGGTTAGTTGATTTTGTGAGTTTTCTTGTGTCCAAGAGCCTCTGGTCCCTACAACCTTTTTTTCCTCCTCTGCAGCAGGATTTCCTGAGAGCCACCTAAGTTTTGACTGTAGGTCTGCACCGGTTTTCATCATTTGCTGGATGAAGCCTCTCTGATGACAACTGGTCCAGGCACCAGTCTGGTGACAGGAGATGGCCAGTTAAGGCTATGCATCCTTGCAGATGACTGGGAGACTTTCTTCCACCTGACTCTGAAATGTCTCCCTTTTCCAGTAGTCTCTTTCAGTACTCTCCTACTTTGTCCCCACAACCTGAGAGCTCATGTTTCCATCCCCACCAACCATTAGTCCACTCACAAACCTCTTCTATTTCTGCTTCCTAGGGAGATCAAGGGAACCAACCTTGAGCCCTCCTTGTTACTTAATCTCCCTGGGCCTGTGGATTGCAGTACTGTTATCCTTTATTTTACAGTTAATATCCACCTATGAGTGAATACATACCATGTTTGTCTCTCTGTGTCGAGGTTACCTCCCTCAGGATGATTTTTTCGACTTCTATCCATTTGCTATGGCATCAATTATTACCTACAATTCTTAGTTAAACCACTTTGTTATCTGCAGTACGCCACCACCAACTTCTTATTATCTCCCCATAGATATAACAGGACCATCATCAGCTCAATAAATCTAAAATGCCATGTACAACTCACCCTGCCCTTTTCCCAGTCTTCTCTTGTAGTTTCTCATAACTCAAGGGAAGAAATATACACTCACAGAAGAGATGTTTGAATTTTCATTCATCCATTCATTCCCATCAACATCTAATCTAGCAAATTCCATAGAGTCTGTCATTTTATTTCTTTCTAAGTCATCCATGACCATTTCAATTGCCACACAGAAACTGCCATTGTAATCTCATCTATACAGTTGGACAATCCTATTGGAATAATTTTATCTCTTTTCTTTCATACTCTATTTCAATCTTCTCACATTGTGACTATTTGAGATGAAATTGATCATCATTCTACTAAAAGTTCTTTTGTTTTCTCCTCCTTCACAATATAAAGGCAAAAGTCCTTCTAAAGAAACTAAGCAAACCAGGATCATCACAACTGGTCTCTTCCTGCCTCTATAGCCTCACCTGCTCACACAGTAACTCTCATATTCCACTTTCACCAACACTGGACTGAAAGGTCACAGTGTCTTGACTCCAGCCCACCGCAGTTGCTGTTCCTGCTGCCTAGAGACATCTTCTCTCTGCCTGCATTTCACTGGTCTTGCTTTTTAAGTATAGTATATTGGGCTTTATCCACTAAATCCCTGGTTTCTGTTGAGGTGATAATGAATATTGTGGTCCCACTGCATCCTCTTTCCATTCCACAACCATCAATGCCCTGGTCACTGGTTTGAGCTGACTTTTCACCTTACTGTGTCCGTGCAGGAAAGGCTGTGTGTGCCTTCATCTTGCAGCAGGGCTACCTGAATGTGAACAGAGTTTCTCAACCATACCACAAAGAAAGACATTTGCTCAACTTTGTTCATAGCAGCATTCTTTGTAACAGCCTGAACCTGGATACAATCTGGATACCCTTCAACCAAAGAATAAAGAAAATGTGGTACATTTACATAATGGAATACTACTTAGTGATTACAAAAAAATGCATACAAATGGATGGAATTAGAAAAAAGCCATCCTGAGTGACGTAACTCAGACCCAGAAAGATAAGTACAGTATGTACTTACTCGTAAGTGGATATCAGACATACAGCAAAGGATAACTAGGCTATAGTCCACAACCCTAGAGAAGCTACATAGCAAGGAGAACCCTAAGAGAAACATACATGTATTCCCCTGGGAAGAGGAAATACACAAGATCTCCTGAGGAAATTGGGAGCATGGGGGGATGGAGGGGAAAGGGAAGGCTGAAGGTGAGAAAGGATGGAGAGGGAGAACTTAAAGGAACAGGATGGCAGAGATGGGGGAAGGACAGAGAGGAAGGGCAAGAAAGGGGAAATCTTGATTGAGAGAGACATTATGAAGCTAGCAAGAAACCTGGCACTAGAGAAATTCCTAGGAATCTACAAGGATGACCCCAGCTAAGACCCTAAGCTATTGTGGAGAGGGTACCTGAACTGGCCTTGCCCTGTAGTCAGACTGGTGACTATCTTAAATGTCATCATAGACCTTCACCCAGTAACTGATGGAATCAGATGCAGAGATCAAGTGATTCAGAGATTCCAGCAGAGCACTGTAAATGAACTTCCGAGGTCCAGTTGAAGAGAGAGAGGAGCAATAATGAGCAAAGGGGTCAAGACCATGATGGGGGTACCCACTGAAACAGCTTACCTGAGCTAATGGAAGCTCATTGATTCTGGTCTGACAGCGGGGGAACCAGCATAGGACCAAACTAGGCCCTCCGAATGTGGGTGACAGTTTGTATGGCTGAGGCAGACTGTGAGCAGACTGTGGCAGGGAGACCAGGATTTATCCCTACTGCTTGTACTGGCTTTTTGGAACCCATTCTCTTGCTCTGCCTAGATATAGTGGGGAGGGCCTTCGTCCTGCCTCAAAGCAATGTGCTATACTTTGCTGACTTCCCATGGGAAGCCTTACCCTCTCTGAGAAGTAGATGGGGAGGGGGCAAAGGTGGGGAGAGTGGGAACTGGAATTGGTATGTAAAATGAAAAAATATAGTTTTTGAAATAAATTAATTTAAAAACAAAAACAACAACAAAAAAGAATGATGAAAGGCTTATATTTAGCCATGGAGTTAAATTTAATTTAATTTAGATGTGAAATACATGTTTATCCTCATAAATTCTGATTCTGATCAGTAAATCTTGTTCAAAATGCTACATTTTAAACATCCAAACTTTACATTTGATGATGCTAATTCTGGAGGTCTGGGGACCACACTCTGATAAGATAACCATATAACTCCTTTTAAGAATACAGATTTTCACACTATCTCCAATAATTGTGACTATAATCTCTTCAAGGGGTTATCTTGTCCTTTTTAAGTTTGTCGAATATTGTTGTTATAAGAACCAGTCTCCATCAGCTCAGGGTTTGAGGGGGATCCAATAAAGTTGGCTCAATGGACTAATTACTCAACTTGACTTTTCTATCTGAGGGAGTAAAACTTAATTCTTTGGGCTGGCAAGCGGGGGGGTTAAACTTAGCTCTCTGAGCCATCGAAAGATGGGACGGGGGGACACATACACACATAGATTTCCAACATGTCAAGATCTCACTTAGAGTGCTGGTGAATGGCAAGCCTTCAGCAGGTAAAAGAAACTGAAGAGGAGATATAGATCCGGCAAACTACTGGACAGAAAAACAGACACATGAAAACTTTTCTGAGGGTCAACTCTGTGCTTTGTTTTATTATTTTTACTGTTGCTTGTTCTACTGCATTGTTTTGTTCTGTGTTTCTCCCCCCATGTTTCCCTTAAATTTCTTTTGATATCTTCCTTCTAACTTTATTGTTTTCCCTTATAGCTTATATATACTAGCAAACTCTTTCAATCAGTATAAAAATTTCAATGTGGATACATTCTATTTTTAAGTGAATGATTACAGTGAATACAAATAAAAAGCAGCATGTTTTCTATATCCCTTACATGAGTAACCATTTTTTTTTAATTTTTATTGTTAAAAGAAAAATTTACATTTACTCCCCTTGTTCCCGGCCCTCCCACTCCCCCACTACCCCACTGCCCTCCCCCTGCTTCCTTATGATGGTGCAGGATACCCTGTCCTATGGGAAGCCC
>JAQHUG010000322.1:58226-70463 GCA_028555095.1 Dicrostonyx torquatus
CATTACCTGAGTGATTAGGAAGTGCAATCAAACAACTTCCAAAATATGTAACAAGTCACAGAGACAGCTGGCTACCTGGGCAATCACCCAAAGTCACATTTGCAGTGTTGAAGCAACCAACTTTGGCTAAGGCCTAGAATAATGTTATAGGTGATAAACAAGTTATTCCAAGAAACCATATACATGCCTACTGAATCTTGTTAAAGATTAACAGGATGAGCGAGTAAGGTACTTTTCTTAGTCAGTTCTGCTGTTGACAGGTTGCATTTTGTGGTTACAAAAAAAGGACAAATCATTTTATTATTTATCTCAGGTAATCTTATTAGGAATCTTAAAAGAATAACAAATCTAAACTTTTATATATAAAAAAGAATCAGTCTTTCCTACTTTAAATCTTCAGGGTGCACATCTATTCATCAATATTTTTTATATCAGGAGCTGAGGGCAGAAATGGGCACAAGGAATTAATCATCACTTTTGATCACCAACCCATAGAAGAAAGACACAACAGCCAGCAATAGTCAGGCTACCAGTGTTTCTGTTCCCTGACCTCAATGAATCTCTCATTCCGCTATTAAAAGTATGTCCTTCTCAAATTTAAATTGCTTTCCAAGATTTTCTACCTCAAAGTCACCAACAAAAACACATTAATCCAACCTTAAGTTATATTTAAGGCTTTGTTTTAGCTATGACGTACACCAAAATCCTGTGAACACATCTCTCAATATTAAGATTAAAAGAACTTAAGCTAACTTAGCTTTCTGGGACTCAATCGTGTTTTCTTAATCATTAACCTAAGCCACAATCCATACAGTTCCTGAGGAGAAACCAGCTGTGTGACACTTCCTTGTTCTTATTTTCTGTCCTCTGCAGCCCCTGCTTTATCAGGGGTGGGGGCAACACCATATCTTGCTTTTTACCTATATTAGTTTTCTCACTAGGCTAACCCTATCATAATCCCTCAATATATTCATTAAAGACCCTCAATCATCAAAATCCTATTTAAACTAGCACTATTATTGTATAAACCATTGCTTCAGTTACGCAGTACAGCTTAAGAGGAAATCATCTTCATAATAATCCACATGTAAAAATGCCAGGTATATTTCCATGAAATAATTTTTTGAAATAATCAGACTACTTTAAGGCAATGGGGATCTCCCATTCACACCATGCCAGAAACCAGAGACAAAAGACAGCAGCAATCATGCAAAGACACAGCAGTATCAAGAGACATTCTGGAGCTGAACTTCTCGTGGCCTTGCCTATCTGAGATGCACCTATCAGTGCCTTATATGCTAGTGGGCCAATCCCCTAAAGTTGATTGCCACCTGGTGCTCCTCTAACATGCTACACTAGAAATATTATAAGTGGGAAAGTCTAATCACAGCATTTCTACAATGCAGAATCACCTTGGGAGGCACAGAGATGGAAATATATCTGAAAAAATTATCCTGCAGAATATCATGAGACATGGGAGATTAAGACTTTCCAATTAGGGACATGAATACCCAAGTTCATTCAGCTTCCTGCCAACTTACCCAGAATGTCTCAGGGTGACTCCATGGTCCTGATCCAAGATACTGTTCCCATTTATTCAGTATAGGCATATGAAAAACAGCCTCTGTAGTCATCACCTGTCTCTACCATCCCTGCTCACATTCCTCATTCTGTTCATCCTTGGGACTAAGGGGCTCTGCCTCCCAGAGGAGTCTAGATCCTGGAGGAACTCATTAAATAAGACAAAATAATTATTCAAGACCCTCTAGGATAAATTCTCTTGGAAGCCTGTAACAGTGACTGATTAGTCACTGATCATGTGTTACTGTACTTTGGGGGCCAAGAGGGTAGCAAGCAGCTCACTGGGAAATGTTTACTCATTGTCTGTCTAGGGAATCAGCAGTAGTCCTCTCTTCTGGGTCCTGTGTTTGTTGAGAATAGTTTGAGAGGCCTTAAAATAAAAAGGCTCCATTACCATGAAAACTCTAAAATAGTTTCAGAGTATTAAAGTTTAGGCTCTATCATGTGAACAAGAAATCACCAATAGTTTTTGAATACCACTGTGAAAAATACATATTTCAGAAATATTTCAAGGGTAGTAGAATCTTTCATTACAACCAAATTCCTCATAAACATATTCCAGAAAAGAGAAAAACCTTCAACTACAAGGACCAAGCATTTGAAGACACACAGGAAGGGCAGGAATAAGAGAAAAGAGAAACGCTACCACATTTATTCAATTCTTCCTCAATCCAAAATAGAAAAGGAAAATGGATTTGTATCTTATTCAGTTACTTCTACCTTCTAACTTCTCTAAGAAAATCTTGAGTGCACCCCCTACCATAATCCTAACCAATCTTCTTAGATCTTGAATACCTTCCCAGTGTCAGCTTTTCCATTGATCATGAGAACATAGTTGACATCTACAATGCCCTACTTTATACTTATCCTGTGTTTCCTTTTCATCATTTCAACAAGATGTGGCATTCATTCTTCAGGAATTTTCAATGGAATTGCCTTCTTGGATTACCAGATTATCTGCCTTTGACTTGTTCACACACACACACACACACACACACACACACACGACCCTACAATTGGCTTTATTCTCTTAATAATAAACACTTACATTACTCTGATTCTTTTGGTTGTGAACTGACATTCCATTTTCTGTAGTGTCATGAATTACCCATTAACCTGACAAAGAACATCTTAGTCACTCCCAGTTAGGGCAAATATGAAAGAAACTGAAAGAAATAAAAATCCTGGAAATTAGACATGATCTTTTTCCTCGTTGTGTACAGAACGGAATTTTGTTTCTTGATAGCTATGGTTAACTTATCTCAAGCAGTATAACAATTCTTTCTTATCTTTTGCTCAGAGACATAAAGAGCTCCAACTTGCTGACTAGCTGTCTCACTGTCTACTAGAATAGAGCCAGTGAGTTATCTGTTTAGAAATGTTATTTTCTTTGAAATGTTATCAAATAATTATTATGAACTGTCAGAAACTCATCTGTTATCTCTTAATCCAGACACAACTACAGCAAGTTCTGCAGACTTCAACCTGCTCCATGTAGTTCTCAGCCATCCTTATGCTGTAACCCTTTAATATAATTTCTCATGCTGTGGTGGTGCCAACCATAAAATTATCTTCATTACTACTTCCTAACTGCAATTTTGTTACTGTCATGAATGGTAATGCAAATATTTGTGAAGATATTTGTTTAAGGGTCATGACCCACAAAGTTGAGAAACATTGATTTAAAGTATGCCAGGGTTACCTTAGGCCTGCTTTCCATGTTTCTTATGCCCTAGCATTTGATTACTCTGAATTATGAACTGATTATCACACATTCAGAACATGAAACTGTAGGAGAATTAATGTCTATGTGAAGGGGTGTGGTCTTGACCATTTCGGTTTATAGCCACGCCCCGCCATTAGCTAATTATGCCGCCCCTTAATTAATTAATGGGGCTGGACCACCAGGTCCCAAGAGAGGTATAAAATGGTAGGCCCATGTGGAAAGTGCTCTCTCTGCGTGGATCACCGACCTGCCTGCTTCTTTAGAGGAGCTCTCTCTGGTATAGTAATCTGTGTGTATTTTGGCCTTTATTAAACTTGTGTGTCTTAAATAGAACTGTCACATCTATGGGTCTACCTTTAAGTATGGGTGCTAGATGCCAATGTATAAGTCATTCTTAGTGGTAGCCAAATAGGTTATCCTATAATTTTGTCTCCCTTTCTCTACTTAATACATTCTAACTCTCACTTCTTCCAACTGGATAAAGCTCTCAGGTAATGCATTTGGACTGGAAATAAGACTTTTCTTGGTATAATTTTTTAAGTTTCAAAGACAAGACAGATTGAAGCATTTCAGACCAAGAAATGCCTTACAAGTTATTATGGCACTCATGGAGAAAATAAAACTGCTTAGAGAGTGGACTTTTTCCTGTTGCTAAAACATTTTAGGAGGCATTAGACCACACCACTTTGTGTAACTTCAATCCTGTAAACCAAGGAAAGAGATCAGCTGGAATATGGCTGTAAGACGCCATCCAAAAAGCAAGGACGGAAAACAAGAAAAGTGGAGTGCCATAACACATAGATGAGAAGAGAGTGCAATGGACCAAAGAGAGAAGCCCAGAGGGGTTGAGGCATCAAGATTGAATGGTAATGAAAACTAAAGCTAAACTAGACAGGCTTCTTTTAAATCCTAGTTAAAATTTTTCTGAATTTTAACCAAAAGATGGAATGGAATACCATAGGCTTAATTCTTTAAGTCAACACAAGAGTATTTGGACAGCACAAATTGGAGTACACAGGTGTTTTGGTTTCTTTTTGGTGGTGGAGGTGGTAGTGGTTTTGGTTTTTCGAGACTGGGTTTCTCTGTGTAGCTTTGGAGCCTGTTCTGGAACTGGCTCTGTAGACCAGGATGGCCTCAAACTCACAGAGATCTGCCAGCCTCTGCCCAAGGGAGGCTTGTGCCACCATCACCTGGAAGTCCATGGGTTTGTAACAGAAAAGAACACCAACTTGGGTGGATATGAAAGTGGTGATGTCAGGGAAATTAGGGAAAAAATGAATATGATCAAAATACAATGTATGAAATTCTCAACAAATAAAAATATTTTCTAAGTAAATAAACTAAACAACCTGCATAAACTAACAAGAGCAGAATAACACTTAAAACAATACTCATGACAGGATTCACCTTCACTGGTTGGAGGAAGAACACCAGCAGTTAGTCAGCAGAGACTCCTGGAGCACAGGCTCTATCTGCACTGATTGGAAGAAGAATCAATACCTGTTCCTACAGTTACCCCAAAAACAAATGAGTAGACAGCAGTGAATGGATACATTCAACAACATAAAAAGCAATATGACACCACCAAAATCTAGTAATTCTACAACAGCAAGACCTGAATATCCCAACATAGATGAAGCAGAAGAAAACAGCCTTTAAAATAACTTTATGAAGATGACAAGGGCCCTTAAGAGGAAATGAAAAATTCTCTCAAAGAAATCAAGGAAAAGACAAATAAAAAATTAAAAGAAATCAATATATCCCTTAAAGAAAGCCAAGAAAAAACAATCAAATGGCCTTCAGCCATTTAAAATCAAAAGAGGCAATAAAATAAACACAAACCAAGGGAATTATGGAAATGGAAAATCTGGGGAGGCAAATGGGAACTACAGATGCAAGCATCACTAACAGAGTACACAAAATAGAAGAGAGAATGTCAGGCATTGATTATACAGTAAAGCAAATAGACTCATCAGTCAAAGAAAATGTTAAATCCAAGAAATGTTTCATACAAAACATCCATAAAATCTGGGACACCATAAAAAAGAATAATAGGGATAAAAGAAGGAGAAGAATACCAGCTCAAAGGCACAGAGAACACATTCAACAAAATCTTAGAAGAAAACTTTTGCAACTAAAGAACAGCCTATGAAGATACAGGAAGTTTGCTGAACACCAAATATACTGGACCAAAAAATAAAGAAATTCCTTCACCACATAGTATTCAAAACACCAAACATACAGAATAAATAAAAAAATATTAAGATCCACAAAGGAGAAAGGGCAATAACATATAAAGGCAGCTCTATCAGAATAACACCCCCAATTTCTCAATGGAGACTCTGAAATTCACAAGGTCCCGCACAGATGTTATACAGACACTAAGAGACCACAGATGCAACCCCAGACTACTATATGCAGCAAAACTTTCAGTCACAATAGATAAAGAAAACAAGATATTTGATGACAAAAGCAGATTTAAACAATACTTATCCTCAAATCCATCCCTACTCAAAGTACTAGATGGAAAATTCCAACCCAAGTAAGTTAACTGCACACATGAAAGCATAGACAACAGATAATACAACAACAACAAATCCCAAAGAAGGGAAATATGCCCACAATACCAATGACAACAACAAAACTAAAAAATAGCAAGAATTAACAACCATTGATCATTAATACCCCTTAATATCAATGGACTCAATTCACAAAAAAGACACAGTCTAAAAGAATAAATACAAAAACAGGAGCCATCTTCTGCTTCATGCAAGAAACACACCTCAACTTCAAAAACAGACATTGCCTCAGAGTAAAGGATTGGGAAAAGATTTTCCAATCAAATGGACCTAAGAAATGAGTTGGTATAGCTATCATAATATCTAACAAAATAGACTTCAAATTAAAATTAATCAAAAGAAATGAAGGACATTTCATATTCATCACAGGAAAAATCCATCAAGATGAACTCTCAATTCTGAACATCTATGTCCCAAATACAAGGGCACCCACATTTGTAAAAGGAACATTACTAAATCTTAAATCACACATAAAACCTCACATACTAATAATGGGAGACTTCAGCACCCCATTTTACCAATGGACAGATCTGCCAGACAGAAACCTAACAGAGAAATAAGGGAACTAACAGATATCATGAGTCAAATGGGCTTAACAGACAGCTATAGAACATTCCAACTGCAGTAAGAGGTGTGGGCTGTGTCCCACTGCCCAGCTCCTGGCCGGCCGCCTGCTAGTTTACACCCGAAATAATTACACAGAAAATGTGTTCGTTTAAACACTGTCTGGCCCCTTATCTCTAAACTCTTATTGGCTAACTCTTACATATTCGTTTAACCCATTTCTAATAATTTGTGTGTCACCACAAGGTCATGGCTTACCAAGAAAAATTCAGCATGTCCAACTTGGCAGCTTCATGGCAGCGGCTCTCTGTGCCTGCCTTCTCTCTCCTAGCATTCCGTTCCACCTACTCCACCCACCTAAGGGCTGCCCTATCAAAAGGCCAAGGCAGTGTCTTTATTCAACCAATGAAAGCAACACACAGAAGGACCTCTTACACCACCAACCAAACACAAAAGAACAAACCTTCTTTTCAGAACCTCATGGAATATTCTCTAAAACTGACCACAAACTGTCACATAACAAACCTCAATAGATATTTTAAAAAATGGAATAACCCCCTGTATCTTACTGGACAACTATAGCTTAAAGTCAGAATACAGCAACAACACAAATTACAGAATGTCTACAAACTTATGGAAGCCTAGTGACACTCAACTGAATCACCACTGGATCAAAGAAGAAATAAAGAAATAAAGACTTTCTACAATTCAATGAAAATGAATGCACAACATATCAAAGTTATGGGACACTATAAAAGCAGTGCTAAGAATGAAGTTCATAACACTAACTGCCTGCATAAAGAATTTGGAGAAATGTCACACTAGTGACTTAACAGCATACCTGAAAGGTCTAGAACAAAAAAAAAAAAAAAAGCAGACTCACCCAGGAGGAATAGATGACAGAAAATAATCAAATTGAGGGATGAAATCAATAAAATAGAAACAAAGAGAATAATAAAAGAATCAATGAAACAAAGAGCTGATTCTTGAGAAAATCAACAAGATAGATAAAACCTTATCCAAACTAACCAAAAGACAGAGAGAGAATATATAAGTTAACAAAATCAGAAAGGAAAAGGGGAACATAAAACAGACACTAACGAAATCAAGGTAATCTTTAGGTCATACTTCAAACCAGTACTCCACAAAGTTGGAAAATCTAGAAGAAATGAACAGTTTTCTTGATAGGTACAACATACCAAAATTAAATCATGACCAGACAGATGATTTAAATAGACCTATAACACCTAAGGAAATAGAAACAGTCATTAAAAGTCTCCCAATCAAAAACAAAATCCAGGGTCAGATGGTTTCAGTGCAGAATTCTATCAGAAAATCAAAAAAGAGCTAATACAAATACTCATCAAACTATCCCACACAATAGAAACAGAAGGAACTTTACTAAACTCTTTTTATGAGGCTACAGTGACCCTGATCCCCAAACCACAGAAAGACTCATCTAAGAAAGAGAATTACAGACCAATCTCCCTCATGAACTTTGATTCAAAAATAATCAATAAAATACCAGCAAGCTGAATTAAGAACATACCAAAAAATCCACCATGATCAAGTAAGATTCATCCCAGATATGCAAGAATGGTTCAACATATAAAATCTGTCGATGTAATCCACCATGTAAGCAAACTGAAAGAAAAAAGCCACATGATCATCTCATTAGATGCTGACAAAAAACCTTTGACAAAATCCAACACCTTTTATGCTAAATGTTCTAGAGAGATCAGGGATACAAGGAACAACCTAAACATAATGAAAGCAATACACAGCAAGACGACAACCAACACAAAATTAAATGGAGAGACATTTAAAGCAATTCCACTAAATCAGGAACAAGACAAGGCTGTCCACTCTCTCCATATCTAGTCAATATAGTACTGGAAGTTTTATTAGAGCAATAAGACAACAGAAGGAGATCAAGGGGATACAAATTGGAAAGGGAGAAGTCAAACCTTTTGCTATTTGCAGATGATATGATAGTGTACATAAGTGACCCCAAAAATTCTACCATGGAACTCCTACAGCTAATAAACAGCTTCAGTAATGTGGTGGGATACAAGATTAATTCAAAATTCAGTACCCCCCCAATGCAAATAATAAACCAGCTGAGAAAGAAATTAGAGAAACACCACCCTTTACAATAGCAACAAATAATATAAAAAATCTTGGAGTAACTAACCAAACAAGTGAAATATCTTTAAGACAAGAACTTTAAGTCTTTGAAGAAAGGAAATTGAAAAAGATATCAAAAAGTGGAAAGATCTCCCTTGCTCTTGGATAGGTAGGATTAATATAATAAAAATGACAATTTTTCCAAAAGCAATATACAGATTCATGCAATCACTATCAAAATCCCAACAGAATTCTTCACAGACCTCAAAAGAACAATGCTCATCTTTATATATAAAAACAAAAAAACACAGGAGAGCTAAAACAATCCTGTACAATAAAAACTGTGAAGCTATCACTATCCTTGACTTCAGGCTCTACTATAGAGCTATTGTAATAAAAAACAGCTTAGTATTGGCATAAAAACAAACGCATGGACCAATGAAATTGAATTAAGGACCCTCACATAAATCCACACACCTATGAACACCTGGTTTTTGACAAAGAAGCCAAAACTGTACAAAGGAAAAAGGAAAGCATCTTCAACAAATAGTACTGGCATAATTGGATGTCAACACATATAGAAGATTGCAAATTGATACATGTCTATCACCATGCATAAAATTCAAATCCAAGGGTAAAGCAGGAATCCTTAAGACTGTTTTATCTTTTATTAAATCAAATATGTACACAATGATTATAATTCAGAAGAAGGAGTCCAGATGGCATCACCAGGTAGGTACTCCACTGATCCCACTGGAGAAACAGCTCTCTGCCTCTGCACCATAAACTCACTCCTCAAGGGCCAATGGGAACTCTAAGCCGTATCTCTGCCAGTTCTTTCACTGTCACAGAAATCAAGTGACTCTCATTCTCAGTTCTTATCCGGTCACAAACACAGGAAAGACCACACCCATAGGGCCAAAATCACCCTAATACCCTTGGCTTACCAGACAGAAATCCCAAAAACACAAGTGGATCAAACACTTTAACATAAATCCAGTTAGAGCAAAATTCCAAATAATCCAATTAAAATTGGGATACAGATCTAAACAAAAAAAAACCCAAAAGAAAAATCCAAAATGACTGAAAGAAACTTAAGGAATTACCCAACAATCTTAGAAATCAGGGAAATGCAAATCAAAAAGACTCTGAGATACCATTTTACACCTGTCAGAATGGCTAAGATCAAAAACATAGCTTACAGCCTGTGTTGGGAAGGATATGGACTAAGGAGAACATTCCTTCACTGCTGTTGGGAGTGCAAACTTTTACAGCCACTTTGGAAAGCAGTATTACTATTTCTCAGAAAACTGGGGATCAATCTATCTCAAGACCCAGCATTACCACTCTTCAATATTAGCAAAGGATGCTCAATCATACCACAAGGACACTTGCTCAACTATGTTCATTGCAGTATTATCCATAATATCCAGAATCTGGAAACAACCTAGATGTCCTCAACTAGAGAATGGATAAAGAAAATGTGGTACATTTACACAACAGATTATTGCTCAGCTGTAAAAAACAATGATATTATAAAATTTGCAGGCAAATGGATGAAAAAAATTATCCTGAGTGAGGTAACCCAGACCCTTATAGAAAAACACAGTATATACTCACTCATGAGTGGATACTAGATGTAAATCAAAGATTAACCAGACTACAGTCCACAGCTCCAGAGAAACTAGGTAACAAGAAGGACCCTAAGAGAGATGCATGTATCACCCTGGGGTGGGGGTGGAGTTGTAGAGGGGAGGGATGAGAACATAAGGGAATGGAATGTTCAGGTTGGGGTAGAAGAGGAGTGGGAAAGCAATGAAAGAGATAGCTTGATAGAGGGAGCCATCATGGGGCTAGGAAGAAACCTGGTGCTAGAGAAATTCCCTGAAATCCACAAGGATGACCCCAGTTAAGACTCCTAGCAATAGTGGAGATGATGAGCTGTCATTCCTGTAGAGTAAAAGGGAACCCCAGGGCAGGGAACCAACCAATCACTGAGCACCCTGACTCTGAACCCAGAGCCAGTGAAAGCAACACCCTTGTTTTTGAGACCTGAGCCAGGAAAGAAACATCTTTATCCCTGAACTTGAACTAAAGACATGTGCCCTGGCTCTGAAATTAGTGTCAAAGAAACTCACTTTGTCCCTAGAAGTAGAATCAGTGAAAGAAATATGCCCTGGTCCTAAGATTAGAGTCAAAAAGCTAAAAAGGACAAAAGGTGGGAGAAGATGAACAGGAAGTCAGGACTGTGAGGGGTTGGTCCACCCACTGAGACAATGGGATGATTGTCTAATGGGATTAGACAATCAGGATTGTCTAATGACAATGCCTGATCTAATGGGAGCTCACCAAATCCAGCTGGACGGGGACTGAATGAGCATATGATCAAACTGGACTCTCTGAATGTAGCTGCCAATGAGGGCAGACTGAGAAGCCAACGATAATGGCACTGGGACCTATCTCTTCTGCACATATTGGCTTCTTGGGAACCTAGTCTATTTGGATGCACACCTTCCTAGGCTGGGGGGAGGGGGCTTGGACTTCTCACAGGGCAGTGTACCCTCCCCCTTCTTAAGGAAGCAGGAGGAGGGAGGAGGGGTAGTGGGGAAGCGGGAGAGGACTGGGAGAAGGGGAGGTAGTGTAAATTTTCGAATAAAAAATAAAAGAATATGAAAAAAAAAAACACAGTTTGGCCATGAAGGCAGAGCCATCTCTGCCCCACCATCTAAATTGACCAATGCCTGAGCAGGGAAAAACTAACCTATCCTCCGCCTCCCTGGGAAAACTCCTCCCCAAAGAAGTCCTATCTAAGCCTCTCCACCCCTTCAGTTAAGAGCGGCCATTAATCCCTTCCTGGCAGAGTCAGCCACTCTCATTCCTCCTTCCAAAATAAATCTCTTTCTCAAAAGAGTCTTGGGTGACAACCTTCATTGGTCAGCGCAGAACAGAAGAACCTGATGGGGACATTCCCCTTAGGGGACTTAGCTGAGAAACCTTGCTGAGACACGACCTAGAGGGCCTCAACAAGGCAGAAGCCGAACAAAAGAACCTCACTAGGAAGCTCCTTAAGCCCCCCCCCCCAACAAGACCAGGAAGGAAAAGTAACAACTTTTCCCTGGAGCCTAAGGAGATTGCTACATTTCTGCACGGGGGTTCCCTTTAACAGAATGTTAGCAGAAGAAACATCTCAGGCAGGAGAAGAAGCAGATAGCTCTACTAGGATGCTCCTGTAAGGGAACAGAGCAAAACTCAGCTGTAATGGCTCTCCAGAAGAAGAGCAAGATCCCTATATCCTGCGGGGAAACCATCCCTCACTGCACCCCAGCTTCAGGTAGCCTGGCTTCCCCATAGCCAGGACACCTTTCCTCCAGGGCTGAGCTGTCCTATTGCAGCTCCAGCCTCTAGAGCTGTACTATTGTGAATTTACCCCCTCTCCCCGGAGCTGTCCTAGTGTGGCTCTTCCCCTCCAGAGCTGTCCTATTGCAGCTCTACTTATATCCTGGTTTCCTGATAAATCAGGATATCACAATACCACTACTGTAACAATAACCCTGTAATCAGATGGGTGACTACCCTGTCATCATAGAACCTTCATCCAGTAACTGATGGAAGCAGATGCAGTTATCCACAGCCAAACACCAGGCCAATTTCTGAGAGTTC
>JAQHUG010000322.1:70660-124010 GCA_028555095.1 Dicrostonyx torquatus
AGTGGGGAGGGGCTTGGTTCTGCCTCAAATGAATATGCCAGGCTATTCATTTGTTGACTATCCATAGGAGGTCTCACCCTTTTTGAGGAGAATGGGGGATGGGCTGAGGGGAAGTGGGGGAGGGAGAGGGAAGGAGGGAGGGAGAAGGAACTGTGGTTGTTATGTAAAATGAATTTTTAAAAAAGAAAAGGAAAGAGGTATATAAAATTAAAAAATTCGGGAAGGATTTTTCTATGCCTCCCACCTCTTTTTCCCTCTCCTCACTGCCTGAGTCCTGCCATGAATTCCAAGTGTTTGTAGTTCCCAGCAGGGATTTCTTAGCAGCTCTTTTCTCCTTTTCTTCTCAGCACTCCAATCATTAAACCACATTTCAAAACTATCATTCCCTCTTCCCTTTTACCTAAATGCACTGCCACTCAGGAAGCAAACAAGGAAGACACTACTTAGAGCACTGGATGACTTAAGGTCAAGCCAACTCACAGAAGTTGTCTTGGCATCCTAAAATGCCACTCTATAGATGCCTCGGCTTATGAAATGTCCAGCAGAGGGCAGAAGCAAACAAAACCCAAAGAGAAACCACATGCTGGGGTCCATGTTGTTGTTCTCATCAGAAATGGTTTTCATCGGTGATGGTCTAACTAAACACAGCCAGGCTGTGGGGAGAGTGGTCTGGCACACAACCCCAAGGCAATAATCAACTAAGAGGTAACTGAAGAGTGAAGAAAGGCTTTCTTTCATTAGAATGCAGAGCACCTTCCTCCTGCCAGACTGTTTCCTATTCAGACCTCCACAGTCTCTTCATTTGTTTTTTATTAACTTTCTTATTCTCTTCCTTCCATCAGGCTACACAACAGTCTGTTGACTTTGGGTTTTCAAAACCTCTCTCTTAGTCATTAGTTTCACTGATATTTCCCACTGTTTTTCTAGTCTCTTGTTTATTTTAATCTGATCTGTATTGCCCTTTTCTTCTGTTACCATGCTCTGTTTGTTCTTTTTCTATTTCTTTGAAGAGTAACATTAAGTTGGTTCAGTTCTTGTTGGCTACAGGTGTCTTGTGGTAGAAATTTTGGTATTAGTAGACATGTCATGTTCTCACACAGAGGAGAAGTGGGTGGGTGTTAGAGGGGAGGTGAGAGGGGACAAGAAAAGAGGAGGGAGGGAAAATGTAATAGGGATGCAAAATAAATGAAAATTTTTAATGAAATAAAAAAGAAGAAGTGTTCTTGGTACTATTTGGGATGGTCTGCTTCTGTTTTATTTGTGTTAAGATACACCACTCTTTCCCTTTAAATGTATTTTTCAATCAATTGGCTGACAAGAAACAAGCTGAATTTCCATATATTTGGGGGTTTTCTGAGGTCTAGTTTTATATCACTGTGTTCAGGAATGGCATTTGATACTATTGAAACCTTCTTAAACCCTTTGTGTGTCCCAGTATAACATTCAGCCCAGAAAATGCCCCGTGTATACTTAAATGCATGCTCTGTTGCTGTTAGACACAGCTTCTCTGCATGTCTGTTAGCTCCTGATGTGTTAAGCCCATTGTTTCCTCATTTGTTTTCTGTCTATTGAGCTGCCTGATAGGGAAAGTGCTGTGCTAAGGCATTCCACTCTCATCCTTCATAATCCATCCCTCCTTTTCTCGCCCTTTAGTAATTGCTTAGATGGTTAGATGTCCCACTATTTAAAAAGAATTTGCCCTCTTTTTGTTATATAATGCCATCATCTTTTGTAGTTCTCATATAATGAGACATTATATGCTGTTACTGCTTTCTCTTTTTTTAGTTTTATTTATATGCAAGATATTTTTCTATCCTTTCACTGTTAGTCTCAGGATGGAGGTTTTGTTTATCTGTCTTGTCCATTTGTTAGTTGGTTGATCATTTGTCAGTTTACTTTTTAATGGAAATCTTTTTTCTTTTTTTAATCTTTGAGATTATAATAAAATTACATCATCTCTCTCTTCCCTTCCCTTCTCTTCCCTTTCCTTTCCCTTCCCTTCTGTTCCCTTCCCTTCCTCCTAACCCTTCCATATACCCCTCCTTGCTCTTTTTCAAAGTCATGGCCCCTTTTTTCCTCTTGTTATTACATGGATATGTATTGAAAAAATATATATGCACATAAATATACATATGTATATACATATACATATGTATATATGTATCTATTTCTAAATATAACCTGTTCAGCCTGTGTTGTATTACTATGTATGTCTTCAGTACTATCCATTTGGTATTGGTGTGCTCCTCCCTGGGAAAGACTCATTCTTCCACTCCCAGGACTCCTCAGTTGACTGTAGTACTCAGCATAGAGTTAAGGCCTTGAGTGTTTTCATCTGTACACTTTGGCATGTGCTGTCTTTGTTCAGCTCATGTTAGGCAATCATGTTGATGAGACTTGATGTAGTTCCTGGATTTACTTATACACACAATCTCACAGCAATCTCCTGATGTGGGATTCCCCTCTGTATACTATAAATATGTTTTATTACCATTGGTTAAAAAGAAGCTGCTTTGACCTATGGTAAGGCAGAATATAGGGAGTTGGGAAAATTAAACTGAATTCAGGAAGAAAGAAGGTGAAGTCAGGCAGATGACACGTAGCTGCCAAAGGAGAAAGATGCCAGAACCTTACTGGTAAGCAACAGTCTCGTGGCGATGCACAGATTAATAGAAATGAGTTAATTTGAGATATAAGAGCTAGTTATGAATATGCCTGAGCCACTAGTCAAATGGTGTTGTACTTAATATAGTTTTGTGTGATTATTTAGGCCTGGTTGGCCAGAAAACAAACACAAATCTTTTACACTCTCCCTAATTCTTTAGCTCTTAGAATACCCACAAACACACACACACACACACACACACACACACACACACACACACACAAACAATGTTCCTTGAGTCTTGAGTGTGGAAATTGCTTTGAAATGTATGTATTAGGACTAAGTTCCACAACTCTGCATTTTGATTGGTATTAATCATCTCTGTATGTTGCAAAGAGAAGTTTCCTTGCTGAAGGGTGAAGACTATACTTATCTATGGTAATATGGACAAATATTTCAAGTGCAGCTGTGGATTGTGTGGGTTTAGTGGCATGGTGGTTGTAGGTTAGGATATTACAATGGGGCTCACCCTCCCCCAAGTGCAGGGATCACTCTTGTACACCACCATGCCCAGCTTGAGGCTTGGTTTTTCTGCATTATTCACTCTAGTAGCTTCTTTTCGATTGTTGTGATAGGACACCAAAATAGAAGCAATTTGTGAAAAGAAGAATGCATTTGAGTCTATAGTTCCAAAGAGGTAAGAGTCCATTGTGACAGGAAGGCAGCAGGAGCAGAAAACTGGGAGTTCCTGTCTTCAAACACAAGCAAGAGGGTTCGAAGGAAGCACTGTGTGGCTTCAACACCTCAAAGTTTATCTCTAGAGGCATACTTCCTCCAGCAAGAGCACATCATCCTTCCCAAACAGCATCACTACCTGAGGATCAAGTGGCTAAATAAACAAGCCTATGAGAGATATTTGTCATTTAAATCATCATATTCTGCTCTCTGGGATCTGCAAGCTCATCACCTTATGATAATGAAAACTTCATTTAATCCAAATTCAAAAATCCTCACAAGAGGCAAAGCACATGAAGACTTTTGTTTTAAGTTGCCAGGATTTTTCTCAGGTCAACAGAGTGAGGAAGAAGACAGCAGTCTTGGAAGTTTACAGTCTTTATTACTTAGTCATGTCCCTTTTCCCTGTTTATCAGGGAATATATCTAATCTTCATGGCCACTTGCATAATATAACATACACCAAATCATCCCATCATAATATAAAAATATGTAAAATTATCTGTGTGTAGAGGCCAGAGGGAGTAAGGGGAAGTTGGAATGGGGAGAGCTTGATCGATGGCCTCTACATTGCAATTAGATAGGAGTAACATCACTGTACTCTTGAATCATCAGGTGCCTATAACCAGAATGTATTATATATTTCTCTCTTAGTTAAGGTTTCTGTTGCTGTGAAGAGGTACCATGATCACAGTAACTCTTATTTTTTTTAGACTATCTTTTTATTATTTATTATCTTTGTATCATTTTATTATTATTTCTCCTTTTACATATCAATCCCAGTTCCAATTCCTTCCCCTTATCCCACTCCCTCTACCTTTTTTTCCATCCCACCCCCCATCCACTCCTCAAAGAGGGTAAGGCTTCCCATGGGAGTCTAGCACATTGCCTTGAGGCAGGACCAAGGCCTCCCCACTATAGCTAGGCTAAGCAAGCATCCCTCCAAAGAGAATGGGTTCCAAAAAGCAGTAAAGATAAATCCTGGTCTCATTGCCAGTGGCCCTTGTCTTCCCCAGCCATACAACTGTCACCCACATTCAGAGGGCCTGGTTTGGTCCGATGCTGGGTCCCTTGCTGTCAGGCCAGAATTGGTGGGCTCTCCTTATCTCAGGTAAGCTATTTCAGTGAGTATCCCCATCATGGTCTTGAGTTCTTTGCTGGTATTCTCACTCCTCCCACTCTTTGGCTGGACCTTTGGAGCTCAGCCCAGTGCTCCACTGTAGATCTCTGCCTCTGGACCATGGCAACTCTTACAAAGAAAAAATTTAGTTGGGGTGGTTCACATATACTTTCAGAGGTTAAGTCCATTGTCTTCATGGTGGGGAATCATGGCAGCATTCAGGCAAACATGGTAACAGAGAGCTAGCTATGAATCCTACATGTTGTAAGCAACAGAAAGTCAATTGAGATACTGGGCAGTATCTGAGCACAGGAAACCTCAAAGCCTGTACCTACAGTGACACACTTTCTCCGACAAGGCCGTACCCACTCCAACAAAGCCACACCTCCTAGTGGTGCCACTCTCTATGAGATTATGGGGGCCAATTATATTCAAATTATCACAAATTCCAAAAACAGATGATTTTGAAGGTTTCACCATTAGGAAATGATAAGTGCAGAACTGGAAATATTGTTCAAAAGTTAGAAGTGCTTGGGGCATGAGAATTGGACCTGAGTTTAGATTCCCAATACTAACCTTAAAAAGGCATGGCCATGCACCTGCCTAACTCCAGCAGCATGTGGAGTAGACACAGGAGGATCATTTGTTTCCTTTCTCAACCAACTGCACATTTCTACTTCTACTATTTTAATTACTGGACAATTATATAATATTATAAAAATTTTCCTAATGAAAAAGAGGTTAATAACATAATTCAGATAATAATAATAATATTGATATCAATTATCTAATACATAGAATGGTGCTGGTGCTCTGGAGGGATGGGCAGATAATATTGATATCAATTGTCTACTATATGAATAATCTCAATCATTATCATCATGTGCATCATACCATCATTTTCTTCTTACAAAATATTCTGACAAGAGCTCCCTTCATGTCTCTGTTCCTCAGGCTATAGATGAAGGGGTTCAGCATGGGGGTCACCACTGTGTACATCATGCCCATGACAGTCTCCTTCACACTAGAATTATTGGCTGATGGACATAAGTACAAACCAATGACTGTCCCATAGAACAGTGACACCACAGACAGGTGGGAACCACAAGTGGAGAAGGCTTTACGGATACCTCGGGCAGAAGGAACCTTGAGAATAGAGATGACAATCCGTGCATAGGACACAATGATGAGCACAAATGGAATGACAAGAATGATGCCTCCAGTTATAAATATCACCAACTCATTTACATGGGTATCAGAGCAGGACAACTTCAGCAGAGCAGACATGTCACAGAAAAAGTGGGGGATCACATTGTCCTCACAGAATGACAATCTGGCCATGAGCAGGGTGTGCAGCATGGCATGGAATGTGGTCAGCACCCAGGACAGCACCACCAGACTCACACAGAGTTTGGGACTCATGATGCTGGTGTAATGAAGGGGGAAGCAGATGGCCACATAGCGGTCATAGGCCATGGCCACTAGGAGGAAACTCTCAAGATCTCCAAAAAGCAAGAAAAAGTACATTTGTGCCAGACAGCCTGCATAAGGGATGGATGGGTCCTGACTCTGCATGTTCTGCAGCAATCTGGGCATTGTGACAGAGGAAAAGCAGAGGTCAGAGAAGGACAAGTTGCTGAGTAAAGAATACATGGGTGTGTGCAGATGGGAGTCCAGGTGAATGAGGATGATGATGATGAGATTCCCCAGGATGGTGGTGAGGTACATGGCCAGGAAGAGGGCATAGAACAGGTGCTGGTGCTCTGAGGGAATGGGCAGGCCCAGGAGGAGGAACCAGGAGAAGACAGTTTGGTTACCTTCTGTCATGCTGTGTCACCTGAATCTTTAAGAGAAAATTTTAAAAGTCTCTTAAATCCAAATAAAACTGAACACGTTTTTATGATATAAGATCTAAGTGTGCTTCAATAATAGTTTGCGTTCTCATAAACTGAAAGAAAATAAGTACATTTTGTGTGTGTGTGATTCTGACAGACTCCCTACTTAGCTTTGACCTGAAGCTCCCGGTGTAAACCTGGTGGGCCTGGAACTCAGAGATCTCCCTGCTCTGACTCCTGAGTGATGGAGCTTAAGGCAACCACCACCATGTCTAGATTAAATTTCTTAAATTTAGTCTCACTTGTCAGATATGATTGGCTGTTATTTCCTATCTAAAACACACCCACAGGTGGGCCATTGGTTCTCAATAGTTAGAGTTAGTTTGTTTTGTTTTTTTGGGTTTTAGTTTTGTTTTGTTTTGTTTTCCTAATAGTAGCCACTTGTTCCTGGGCCTTTGTACTAAACACCCATCTCATCATTGTATGGCTTTTTCCCTTAAAAAGCTTGCCTATTTCCATGGCATCCATTTTTATTTATGTTGTGTCCCAGCCGCAATTTCCTCTCCCTCCTCTCCTCCAAGTCCTTTCGTCTGCCCCCACCCCTCTGTTCCCATTGCCCCCAATCCACCCCTCCTTTATTTCTGTTCAGGAAAGGGAAGGTCTCTCATGGATATTGACAAAACATGGCATATCAAATTGTCATACGACTAAGCACCTCCCCCAAAAACTAGTAAGAGTCAGAGACAGCTCCTGCTCCCACACTTAAGAGGAACAAGGTACACAACTGTTACATAAATGCAGACTGTCTAGGTTAGTACTATGAAGGCTCACTGATTGTGGGTTCTGTCTCCGTGGGCCCCTATGAGCCCAGGTTAGTTGATTCTGTTGGGTTTTCTTGTGGTGACCTTGACACCTTTGGCTCCTAAAATCCTTTCTCCCTCTCTTCTGCAGGACTCCCAAAACTTCACCTAATGTTTAACTGTGGGTCTGTATCTGTTTCCAACAGCTGCTGGATGAATCCTCTCTGATGACAGTTGGGCTAGGCATCAATCTGGTCACAGGAGATAGAAGTTCAGGCTATATATCTGCTTTGCTAGGAGTCTTAGCTTTGGTCATCCTTGTAGATGACTAGGAGATTCCCTTTCACTGGGTTTTTACCTGACCCTCAATTGTCCTCTTTTCCAGTAGTCTCTTTAAGTACTCTCCTCCTCTGCACCCCCAACCTGATCTCTCATGCTCACATCTGCACCTGCACACAGTCTACTCACAAAATCTCTATTTCCACTTCCCAGGGAGTACCAGACATCCCCCCCTTTAAGCCTTCCTTGATAGCTAGTCACTCAGGATCTGTGTTTTGTAGTACAGTTACTCTTTATTTTATGTTCAAAATCCACTTATGAGTGAGTACACACCATGTTTGTCTTTCTGTGTATGAGATACCTCACACTAGGATGATTTTTTTCTACTTCCATCCATTTGCTATGGCATCAGTTATCACCTGAAATTCTTAGCTAAACCACACCATTACCTATAGTGTTCCACCAACTGTTTATTTTCTCCCCATGGGTATAACAGGACCACCTTCAGCTCAATAGATCTCAAATGCCAAGTATAACTCACCTTGGCCTTTTCCCAGTCTTCATATCCAGTTTCTCATATCTCAGGGGAAGAAATCTAGGCTCACAGAAAAGATGTTAGAATTTTCATTCATCCATTCATTCCCATCAACATCTAATCTAGAAAATCCCATAAAGTCTGTCCTTTCATTTCTTTCTAAGTCATCCATCCATCCATTATTTCAGTTGCCACACAGAAACTACCATTGTATCTCATCTAGATGGTTTGACTGCCCTGATGGAATATTTCATCTCTTTTCTTCTATTTCTATTTCAATCTTCTCACATTGTGGCTGTCTGGGATGAAACTGATCATCATTCTACTCAAAGTTTTTTGTTGTTGTTGCTGTTGCTTTCTCCTCCATAATATAAAGTCGAAACTCCTTCTAAAGACACTAGAGAAACCAGGATCATCGCAACTGGTCCCTTCCTGCCTCCACAGCCTCACCTGCTCACACAGTAACTCTCATATTCCACTTTCATCCACACTGGACTAAAATGTCACCACAGTTGCTATTCCTGCTGCCTAGTGACATCTTCTCTCTGCCCCATTTCACTGGGCTTGCTCTTTAAGTACAGTATATGGGGCTTGATCCACTAAATCCTTGGTTTCTTTTGGGTGAGAATGGATATTGTGGTCCCACTGCACCCTCTTTCCATTCTACAGCCATTAATGCCCTGATCACTGGTTTGAGATGACTTCTCACCATACTATGTTGTATCTATCCTCATGTCTTCATCTTGCAGCAGGGTTACCTGACATGCTGCATGGATGTGAGCAGAGTTTCTCAGTATTTGTTGTCTGTGTTGGGAGTTAAGGCATAGTTAGAAGCCTGTACATCTTCTCAGGCTCAATAGTTTGGAACCAAGTAGCTTTAGATACTGTTACAGGATTCCCAGTGTAACTTCAGATCCATGGAAAGCATTAGGCTACCCAACACACTATTATTTGTTCCAAACAGACAATCAGACAACCTGTTATGTGTGACTGCATTGGTGCTTTGATTCTTGGGTAATAACATCCATATGACTCATTGATATTGAGATGAGAACTGTTCATTTAATATGTGATTTAGGGAGAAAGGAGGAATAAAGAAAACTTTGAAACTTTGTTTCAGTTTGTCTCCACATATCTATGTCAGGTACCTCAGAGATTAAAAAAAAGATATATAAGGTTTTTAAGGCACATGAGAAGTTCCTCCCTTGAAGAGACACAAGTGAACTCAGCTGCTGGAATTTCAACCTTACCAATAGTATTCAATCTAGCCAAACTAGCAATTTTTACATTTAGACCTGACCTTCTTGTGTTGCAGTTGGGAAAGCATCAATAAAATTTTATATTATATACCTATCTCAGAATGGGCTTTCCTGGAAAATGAACAGGATACACGTCTGATATCAAGGCATGTATGAAGAACCAGAAAGCACAAGAACCATGCTTACAGATAGTGCCACTGATCAACACCCGAGTTCTGGGGTTCAATAATGCTCTCATTTTCCTCATAGGGTACCTGTTCAGTTCCCAGTCTGAACTGCATATAAGAGTGACAAAAGGCTTAGTTTTAGTCATGGCACAAAATTTAATTTAGAACTGAAATACTCATAAAGTCTTATTCTAATCAGTAAGTCGAGTGTGCTCAAAATTCTACATTTTAAATATTCCGACTTTACATTTGGTGACTCTAATTCTGCTGAACTGTGAACCACACTTTGATAGGTTAATCATATAGCTCGATTTTAAAAATACAGATTTTCACACTGTCACCCAATAATTGTGATTAGAATCTCTTCAAGGAGATTATCTGAGTCTTTTTAAGTTCCTTGAATATTGTTGCCATGAGAATTAGCCTCCAGCTCAGGGGTTGTGGGGAATTCAATAGAGTTAGTGGACTAATCACTCAACCTGACTTTTCTATCTGCGGAAATAAATTTAATTCTCTGGGGCCAGCAAAAGGGAGCTAAAATTAACTCTCTAGGCCCAGAAAAAAAACAGGAAACACACACACCTCCAACATGTCAGGATCTCAGCTAGGGTGCTGATGAATGGCAGGCCTTCAGCAGGTCAGAGACACTAAAGAGGAGATGCAGAACAGGTGAACTACTGATCAGACAAACAGACACACAAGGACTTTTCTGAGTGCCAAAGCTGAGCTCTTCATTTTATTATTCTTACTGTCGCTTGTCCTACTCAATTTTTTATGTTTTCCTGCCCTGATGTTTTCTTCTGTCTCTCTTCTAACTTTATTTTATCCCTTGCAGCTTAGATATCCCAGTAAAATTTTTCAAGCAGTATAAAAATTACAATATTACATTCTATTTTTTTAATTTAATTATTATAATAAATACAAATAAAACATTGCCTTTTCCATATCTCATACATGATTAAACATTTTATGTATTACAGGTGAAAAACCAGTTGTTCCAAAAACCCTCATACATTAATACCCAAGCAAGTAGTTATAGATTAACAGAGTATAAGAGAGAAAATATTTTTCACAGCCAGTTCTTTCCTGACAGGCTGAGTTCTGTAGTTACAAAGGACCAATAATTTTATTGTTTATCTCAATAGGTAATCTTATTTAAAAAACTTAAAAGAATCACCAATCTAAACTTTTATATATTAAAAAGAAGCAGTCTTCTTTCTTTAAATCCTGAGGGTGCATACCTGTTCACCAACAGGAAGCTCAGGGAAGAAATGAACACAAGAAATTAATCATCACTCTCGACCTCTAACCCATACCAGTAAGAAAAGTACATCATCCAGCAATAGTCAGGTTACCTGCTCCCTGACCTCAATGAGTCCTTGCTCAGCTATTGAAAGTATGCTCTTCTAAACTTTAAATTGATTTCTAAGGTTTTCTACCTCAAAGGCACTAACAGAAATATCTTAACCTAATATTAAGCCATACTTAAAGCTTTGTTTTAGCTATGAAGCACACCAAAACTCATGAACATATCTCTCAATATTAAGATTAAAAAAAAAAAACCTTGAGCTAGCTTAGCTTCTGGGACACAATTGATTTTCTTAATCATTAACATAAGCCACAGTCCTTACAGCTCCTCAGGAGAAACTAGCTGTGTGACACTTCCTTGTTCTTATTTTCTATACTCTGCAGCCCCTACTTTATCATGGGTGTGGGCAACACCATATCTTGCTTTTACCTATATTAGTTTTCCCACTAAGCTAACCTCTATCATAATCCATTACTATATTTATTAAAGACCCTCAGTCATCAAAATCCTACTTAAACTAACACTATTGTATAAAGTCATTGTTTCAGTTAAACATACAGCTTAGGAGGAAATCGTCTTCATAATAATTCACAGGTAAAAATGCCAGGTAAAATAGGATATTTTGATGAAATAATCACACTATATTAAATGCAATGGAGATCTCTCTACACCGACTCACACCATGCCAGAGACCAGAGACAAAAGGTAGCAGCAAACTTGCAAAGACACAGCAAGAGACATACTGGAACTGAGGCTCTCGGGCCTTACCTATCCGAGATTCACCCATCAGTGCCTTGCAAGCTGGTGCACCAAGCACCTGAAATCAATTGCCACCTGCTGCTCCTCTGACATGGTCACTGGCACTTGAATAATTAAATACATAACAAGAACATCTGTATAAAATGTGTACCTCACAGGAACGTCACTATATTGAGATGATATAATCTTATAACACATTGCATAATAATTCTAATGAATGCTATACTAAACATAGTATATGTGACAACATCTAATCAGAACATTTCTACAATATGGAAAACACATTGGAAGGCACAGAGATGGAAGTATATCTGAAAAAATCTCTTGCGGAATATCATGAGACATGGGAGATTAAGACTTTCCAGTTAGGGACATGAATGCCCAAATTCATTCAGCTTCCTGCCAACTTACCCAGAATGTCTCAGGGTGACTCCATGGTCCTGATCCAAGATACTGTTCCCATTTATTCAGTATAGGCATATGAAAAACAGCCTCTGTAGTCATCACCTGTGTCTCTACCATCCCTACTCATATTCCTCATTCTGTTCATCCCTGGGACTAAGGGGCTCTGCCTCCCAGAGGAGTCTAGATCCTGGAGGAACTCATTAAATAAGACAAAATAATTATTCAAGACCTCTATAGGACAAATTCTCTTGGAAGCCTGTAACAGTGGCTGATTAGTCACTGATCATGTGTTACTGTACTTTGGGGGACAAAGGGACAGCAAGAAGCTCAGAGAGATGTTTACTCATTGTCTGTCTAGGGAATCAGCCATAGTTCTCTCTTCTGGGTTCTGTGTTTGTTGAGAATAGTTTGAGTGGCCTTAATATAAGCAGGGGCCTTACTGTGAAGACTCTAAAATATCTTCAAAGCATTAAAGCTTAGGCTCTATCATGTGAACAAAAATTATCAGTGGTCTTTGAATACCAAAACATATTTCAGAAATATTTCAATGGTAGCTGAATCTTTCACTACAACTAAATTCCCTATAAACATATTCCAGATAAGAGAGAAATCAACTACAAGGACCAAGCATTTAAAAATATACAGGAGGGACAGTAATAAGAGAAAAGAGAGACACTACCACATCATGTTCAATTCTTCCTCAATCCAAAATAGAAAAGGAAAATGGATTTGTATCTTTTTCAGTTATTTCTAGCTTCTAACATCTCTAAGAAAATCCTGAGTGCAACCCCACCATCATCCTAACCAATCTTCTTAGATCTTGAATACCTTCCCAGTGTCAGCTTTTCCATTTGATCATTTTAACAGTTTGAATGTATTGGCCCCATAAGCTCATAGAAAGTGTGGTCTTGATGGAGGAAGCTGGATGACACACACCTTTAACCCAGCCCTTCAGGCTGGAGAGCACTCCTTTAATCTGGGCTACACCTTCTGTTGGAAATGTGTTGCTGTGAGGACAGGCTTTTAGGTCTTTTTCTTAAATTTCACTTAGTGTAACAGTCAGTGAGCTTGCTGAATCAATATGTAGAACTCTCAGTTCCATCACCAAGGCTGCCTACCTATCACCATGCTCCCAAACATGATGAACTGAACCTCTAAACTGTAAGAGAGCCCCTCAATTATATGTTTTCTTTGTGAGAGTTATCGTGGTCATGGTGTCTCTTTTTTTTATTCATTTATTTTTGTTAAAAGCAAAATTTACATTTACTCCCCTTGTTCCCGGCCCTCCCGCTCCCCCACTACCCCACCGCCCTCCCCCTGCTTCCTTAAGATGGTGCAGGTTACCCTGTCCTATGGGGAGCCCAAGGCCCTCCCCCCCTCCATCTCAGTCTAAGAAGATGTGCATTCATATAGAATAGGTTCCCAAATAGCCAATACATGCAGAAGAGATAGGTCCCAGTGCCATCATCGTTGGTCTCTCAGTCAGTCCCCACTGGCAGTCACATTCATAGAGTCCAGTTAGGTCATTTGCTCATTCAGTCTCGGTCCAGCTGAATTTGATGAGCTCCCAATAGATCGAGCACACTGTCTCTGTTGGTGGGCCAGTTCCTCATGGTCCTGAATTCCTTTCTTATTTTCTCCCTCCTTCTGCTCTTCCACTGGACCTTGGTAGCTCGATCCCTTGTTCTGATGTGACTGTGGGTCTCTGGCTCTATCTCCATTCATCATGCAAAATTTCTATGGTGACGCTTAGGATATTCAACAAAGTAACTATGGGACAAGTTCAGTTCAGGCACACACTGCTCTGCTGCCCAAGTACCTAGCTGGGACCTCCCTATGAATGCCTGGGGTCCCCTTTGTCAAGAGACAAGTCCCTTGCAAATCTTAGAAAGACTCCCGTTAATGTAGATATCTTATTCCCTTCCCCAATAACCATCCTTCCTGCATCTCCACCCTCCCCCAACCCAGGCTCTCCGCAGTTCTTCCTTTCTCCCTTCTACCCCCTCTCTTTCACCTACCCCTTCCCCCCATCCCAACCCCCACCCTCATCCCCACACCCCTGCTTCCAACTTTTGTCTGAAGGTTTTGTTTGCTTCCGACTTCCAGGAAAATCTTTATGTTTTTCTTTGGGTTCACCTTGCTATTTGGCTTCTGCAGGCTTGTGAGCTGTAAGCTTAATGTCCTTTGTTAATGGCTAAGGTCCACTAATGAGTGAGTACATACCACATTCTTCTTTTTGGGTTTGAGATATCTCACTAAGAATAGAGTTTTCTATTTCCATCCATTTGCATGCAAAATTCAAGATGTCATTGTTTTTTTCCGCTGAGTAGTATTCCAATGTGTATATATTCCACACTTTCTGGATCCATTCTTCCATTGAGGGGCACCTAGGTTGTTTCCAGGTTCTGGCTATTACAAATAATGCTGCTATGAACATAGTAGCACAAATGCTTTTGTAGTATGGTTGGGCAACTCTTGGGTATATTCCCAAGAGTGGTATTGCTGGATCCTGAGGTAGGTTGATTCCCAGTTTCCTAAGAAACCGCCACACTGATTTCCAAAGTGGTTGCACAAGTTTGCATTCCCACCAGCAATGGAGGAGTGTTCCTCTTACTCCACATCCTCTCCAGCATAGGTTATCATTGGTGTTTTTGATTTTAGCCATTCTGACAGGAGTAAGATGATATCTCAAAGTCGTTTTGATTTGCATTTCCCTGATGGCTAAGGAAGTTATCGTGGTCATGGTGTCTCTTCACAGCAATAAAAACTCAAAGTAAGACAATCATGAGATTACAGTTGATATTTGTAATTCTATTCTATACTTATCCTGTGTTCCCTTTTCATCATTTTAACTAGATTTGGCCTTCATTCTTCAGAAATATGGATCTTAATAGTATTGCCTTCTTTGGATTTCTAGAATAGGTGCCTTTGATTTGTTGACAGAAAAAAAGATCCTACAGTTGGCTTTATTCACTTAGTAATTACACTTACCTTTCTCTGATTCTTTCAGTTGTGAACTGACATTCCATTGTCTGTAGTACAATAGTTTACCCATTAACCTGACAAAAAACATCTCAGTTGCTCCGAGTTGGGCGGTTATGAAATGAAGCTTATATAAATAAAGTTCCTGGAAATTAGACATGATCTTTTTCTTATTTTGTACAAAAAATGAATTTTTCCATGTTACCTATGATTAAATTACCTCAAGCAGTATAGAAATATGTCTTTTGATTCAGAGACTTAAAGAGCCCCCAACTTGCTGACTAGCAGTCTCACTGTCTACTAAAATAGAGCCAGTGAGGCATCTGTTTAGAAATGCTCCTTTCTTTGAAATGTTAACAAATATATTTATGAAGTGTCATATTCTCACCTTTCCTCTCTTAATCCATAATAACCTAGGATGGCCTCGAACTCACAGAGATCTGCCAGCCTCTGCCTCCCAAGGGATAAAAGGCTTGTGCCACCACCACTTGGAAGTCCATGCGTTTTTTAACAGAAAAGGACACCAAGTTGGGTGGACATGGAAGTGATGACCTCAGAGGAATTGGGGAAATGAATGAATATGATCAAAATACAATGTATGAAATTCTCAGCAAATAAAAATATTGTCTAAATAAAAAGTAACTAAATGACCTGCATAAATGAACAAGTACAGAATAATACTTAAGATAATACTCATATCCATCTTGCTACTGATAGTGAGAGTGCCTCCAGTATTGTCCTATGAAGTCTGAAGGTTTGGGGGCTTCCTCACATGTTTTAATCCCATGTTAAAGAATCACCTACACCTAAAATAGAGTTTTCAGCCCTTTGGCTAAAATCAAGTAGATGAAGTATCTATTTCTTTCTGCTGCAGTGAGCATTTTTACCTGAAGTGGTTTTTTAAATTTAGCAAATATAAAGCATAGTTCAATACAACTTCAAAATTTAAAAAGTCTAGTTATGCTGTTTAGGTCAAATCTATTTTTTAAAAGTTTTATTTTCATAAAAAGAAGTAAAATGCAGAAAAATAATAGTGATAAACCCATGCAAGAGGTAAATTAACAACAGCAAATGCTTCAGTTTATACTGCATAACTCCCTTTGTCACTGTTTACATTTCATTCATTACTTTAGTATGATACTTCATCTCCGCATCGACAATTTTAACAAAATCTTGGAAAGTCTTTTGTTCAGAAGCAGATGCTGGTCTAACAGAAACACACTTGAAAATGTTCTTGTCTGGGTCGTAGTGTCCAACACACCTGTGAACTCGGCCTCTGATCAGTCTTGGAAGTTCACGATCCTGTTTTTCAAAACATAAAAGTCAAAAATTATGTATTGCTTCATCTAAATATGACAAATGATATAATATGATGATGTGATATATGATAAACATGAATCACCATAGATGGTATGGTTGTCTGTGCTACTTACAAGATAGCTAGGTATAAACACATATCCTGTCACAGAGGAATGGCCCTATCTTGGATAGGGCTTCTTACAAATTAGCAAGAAGTTGCTTACTGGAAAATTTAAGATTTTCCCCTTCACAGCTCATGATAGATATTCTTTCTGCTAAAAGAATTTATACTGCCACAGGACTGTAGCCTATATTTTCATGTGATTTTTTTGTGTTGTTGTTGTTAGCCATAGACATTGAAAGTGAACACTTTAAGATACTCACAATTTCATAAAATACACATGGAAGAGTATTTTTCCCATCTCTCATAAGAAAAGTCTTTGAATAATGTGGACCAGGTGTGACAGCTGAATCCAGGACAGCTAGGCAACATGAAGTGGGGAAATTAGATTGATAAATACAAGTAAGATTTAACAAAGAAAAGGTGATATTTAAGTGTCATTACATAACAGCCTCTCCCCTTTCTATTTATACAGTGGTATTCTATGGAGGAATTATCCTTTCAGTGTGTTCCGTAGACTAGCTGAATTCCAGAGCTGTTTTAACAATAAAATGCACTATAACAACAAATAAGCCTTATTGTTTGATGAAAATAACATTGAAATATAATTCTAGTGTCAAGTCTTCATCTTCATACTATTTTGTAACATTGTTCAAATTTATTTCATTTCCTAAAACAAACTATATCCCTGTAAGACATATAAGAACAGAGAAAAAAACAAATAGATGTCAAATGTTTTCATTACTTCAGGTAAACAAACTGACATACCTATCCCCTTCCACAGTTACATTCTGAGGTAGGGTAGAAGCACCTAAAATCTACCTTTTGGGCTAATTTTCAAAATGTATTTACCATAGTTTTATGAAACACATTATCTCTCTAGAGTGATTCATTCTACATAATTACAAGTTTTTATTGTTTTAATCTACATCTTCCCATTTCCTTTCCCTTGAGCAAATTGTTTAACATCTCTCAAAGCTGTTCCTTCGTCAACAAATACAAGTCCTAACTCATGTTTAGCATCATGAATTTTTATCCAAGTGTGTTATTTAATCGCTTAGTAACCATTTCCTATGCACTGTTAGTAGACATCTGTTATTCTGAAGCCAGCCTACATTTCCCCAAATAAACATCATCTCCTTTTCCAATTTGTGTTACTCTTCATGATACCCTAGACATTCCTAATGACATTAAAAAATCCAAATATATTAATGAAGTACTCTTGAAATATTATACCTACCCAATATTTCAAAAAGAAGTACAGTTCTCTGCACTTGTGCGCGCCAGTACCTCATGCTTTCAATGACTGCAGAAATAATTCTTAAAGAATTATCTTTTTCCTTTAACTGACGCAAGGGGACATCCTTTGGGAGAAAAAACAGCATTGGAAAAATGTTTCATTTTATTCATTATACTTTCTAAACTATGTAGAGTCTAGGTCCTTATAATAAGTACATGTGCAGAATGTGTCAAAAGAACTACTAAAAGTTTCAGTGCAATTAAATTCCCAAATTAAAGCCAGCATTACATCGCATTGCATTATAGTGTGAAAACAAGAATGTACATAAAGTAAGAAAAGAACTATGAGGTAAGAAAGATGTCCCAGTGGATGAAGTACTTGCCATATAAGCCTAATGACCTGAGTTAGAGCCCCAGAAGACGTGAAAACCAACTCTACAAAGTTATCATCTGACCTCCTGACAAATGCCCTCTGACTGCCACACATATGTTTTGCTTATGTGTATTTATGTATGCATATGGGTATATGTGGTACCCACAGAAGTCAGATGCCCTGTAACTGGAGTTTCAGAAGGTTGTGAGCTATCATATGGGTGCTGGGAACAAAACCCAAATCCTTCAGAAGTGTGGCCACTGTGCTTAACCACTGAGCCATCACTTCAGCCCCATCCTTTATAAGTTCGTTTGTGTGTTTGTTCATTTGTTTGAAGATATAGAAACACAGCTTTTAATCACAGCACTTGGGAGACAGGCAGATCTCTGTGAGTTTGAGGCCAGCCTAGTATGCATAGTGAGTTCAGGGTAACAGAGTGAGACCTGTCTTAAAACAAACAAGCAAGCAAGCAAAAAAGATACTAACTTTAAAAGGTAGGGGAATAATTTCCTTTCTGGGAGTGAGAGTTGTAAAGAGCACTGACAAAACTATTTTTCAAAGTTTCCCCATCTTCACCCTCTAAACAAGATTTTTTTTCTATTTTTTTTCTAAACAAGATTTTAATATGCCTCCTTGACAATGACTGCCACAGTGAGCCATTGTTACCAGGGTGACGATGCCACATCATTCTGTGTACAAAGTAGCATAATATTGAGAATCACTATAAAACATGCTATCTTAGTCATATTTCCAGAAAATAAAGAAAAAAAAGAATTGACCCTAATTGCTTGATAAACAAAATGATGTTCAGATTATGGTCTGAACAAATACAGAGTACTTAAGCACCCAAACACTAACAGCAGTAACAAACTAAAAGGGTAGAGAGACAAAAATAGAACAATCATGACCATGAAAACTGGGCTCACAAAGGGACACAGACATTGCTACTGATAAGATACAAAAGGAAGACAAAACAAACCTCCACCTCTCTCTACATCAACATCCTCCCAGTGACCCCCATGTAGCTGACCTTTGGTAGAAGCCAGCAAACAGAGGCTCCAAGGGTGAGGCACCAAGTAAGGAAATGCAGCCCCCCAGAACACAAACATGTACAGAGGAACAATGGCTCTGGCCCTAAGATGAGGAACGAGAAAAGATAACCTGCACATATGTAGAAAACATTTCAAAGGGCAATCAGAAGTGCAGCTGAGGAACAGGTACATGCTCTGTAGAAGAATGGGATTCAAAGCTGAGAGGTATCAGTATATACCACATTATTCACAGTGTGAAGAATACAGGGTGAACAGCACTTTGCAATACGGTGTAGAAGACAGAAAAGTCAGAACTGGACCAGAAGTCCTGTGAACTATGAAGCAGAAGTCGGTAAACTATGGCCTACACCCCAAATCTAACCCACTGATTTTATCAACTTTTATTGAACCATAGCCATGTTCATTCACTAATGCAGTATCTGTGGCTGCTTATAAGTTACAATGGCAGGCTCAGTCATGAAGTAAAATAACTACAACAAAGAGTATATTCATAACACCAAAAATATTGTTATCTGGCATTTTGCAGGAAAGTATTTCTGATATCTTTTGGGAAAATGACAATAAAAAGTATAGATTGTTTCTACAAACAATGAATAAACTATTGTTACCTTAATAATTAAAAGAGTAAAAATCAGTAAGAAGGGGCTGAAGAGATGGCTCAGCGGTTAAGAGCATTGCCTGCTCTTCCAAAGGTCCTGAGTTCAATTCCCAGCAACCACATGGTGGCTCACAACCATCAGTAATGAGGGCTGATGCACTCTTCTGGCCTTCAGGGATACACACAGACAGAATATTGTATACATGATAAATAAATAAATATTTAAAAAACGTTTTAAAAAATCAGTAAGAAATTCTTAAGTCACTATAAAAACAAAAACGTAAGACATTTCAGAAACTAACGTTCACCTACTCCAATAGGACACTGGATATTTGTGTGAATCTGTATATACCATGGATGTATCTATCTACATACTTACTACACATTTAAACATGTAAGTAAGTCATTCATTAATATTTAAACGTTTACCTTCAGAGTGTTTTCTCCTGTTTTCTTAAATTGATTTTGTTGAAAACTGGGTTTAAATGCCTGCAGTGCACTGGCTCTGTCTGGGCCTTTCACTGTAGAGCCAGGCAGCTTTGATAAACATGTTTGTCTGAGTACTTCAGTTTCCTTGTGTCCATGTAAATTAGGAAATTCAGGCATTCCTGACTGTTTCTGTCGTTGAGCTCCCAAATTCATTGGATAAGAATTGAATTTACTGGTTGCTGCTGGGCTTGCTGTTTTATGCTGAGGATGGAAATCATTTTTATCCCAAGTTCTCAAGCTGGTATTTCTGTTGTCGCCTCTGAAGCTGTAAAAGTAAAACATACTTCTCTGTCTTTTTATTTAGGAAAAACTGATAGATTTTTCATTTTTATGACAATCAGTGGTTGGTTTGTAGCTACTATGTAGTGAAAATTTCAAACACATCATTCATTGCACAATGGTACAATATAGTATTACTTCTCTTTCCAAACTTGAGAGACACCCGTAGGGAAGAAATAACTCATACAAAGTTATATAGCAAGAACTCACTGGTAAGTTCAGAACTCAGACAACACCAGTCTCCCATCTCAGAGTACAGTGCTACAAATGTGTTTACAATATTCAAACCTTCATATAACAGGAGTTTCCAAGTGGAATATTTTGAGGACTTCTGCTTAATTCTTTATACATTTATTTTGAAATTTTCTACAAGGTTAACAAAAAGCTACAGCTTGCCTGTAAGGTTATTTAATATTTTGTGCTTTGAAAAGCCTACTAACCAACCTATTTTAGCATTTATTTTCATATTAACCTAAATGACTTACAAAAGCTGGTCAGTGTAGGATTTAATATGACCCAAACAAAAGTATTTCCTAAGCAGGCCAGTTAAGAGTTATACAGAAAGGAGAAACTAGTTCAATTCACAAATTCTTAACTATGAATATTGCAAAGATTACAAGACAATTAATACAACCCATCCTTTGTTTTAAAAAGGGGTGAGGAGAACCAGTGATCAGCAAAAAGCCTAGGTTTTATGGAACATAAGGCTTGTACAGTTTGAGAAATATCGTTAATAAATTAAGTATAAATTTAAGAATAAATAGGATGAAAAAGAAATCACAATTATGAATCTTTATGTTATAAACACCATAAAAACATTAGTATTGCCGGGCGGTGGTGGCGCACGCCTTTAATCCCAGCACTCGGGAGACAAGCCTGGTCTACAAGAGCTAGTTCCAGGACAGGCTCCAAACCTACAGAGAAACCCTGTCTCGAAAAACCAAAAAAAAAAAATTAGTATTCAGGAAAAATATCAGAATTATTGTTATTCATTTTGTGTTTTTTATACCCGGTTGTGCAGATATTTCCTCTGAATTGAAACATTCCTTCCTGGATGGGAGAGGAGGCTCACAAAAGATTCAGGCAGCTAATGAAATTTACAAAACTCAGAAAAATCACAAGATTCTGGCCTTTTCCACAGTTACATAAGCAGCAAACACTTTTGCAAAGATAATACTCTTTGGCATAGTTCCATGCTAAATGTACAGAGAACTCAGAGATGAGCTTCTGTGAGTCATCACCTATGCTGGGGCAAGCTTCTCCATGACGTAGCTGCCTCTGAGTCCTCCACACGCTTATACGTAACCTTGCACACATGCTCTTTTTATTATTAAAAAACTAAGAATCACTATAAAAATGCTATTTTAGTCATATTCCCAGAAAACAAAAACAAAATTTATCCTGGTTTCTAAAAACAATGATTTTTAGATTTCTGAGTAAAACAAACACAGAGCTCTTAAGCACCCAATTAAAGAACCAGCATTTTTTTTAAAATACTACTCAAACAAGCACTTGCCTAGACGTAAGGTCTATATATCTCAGTGAAGTTCTATGTAGTTATCTGACTCATTCTGAAGTCATGGAGCTTTACTTCGGATTGATATACTTTCACTATCAATTAAACTTTGTGTACTATCTACCAAAGAACTAGATCCTTATCTCTTACCCTGAAAATAAATTAACTGATTGATCAATTGATTGATTGACTGATTAAATCAAGCCTCCAATGGATCAAAAGTCTCAAAACCTGAGAGTACTACAGGGAAAAGTAAAGAAAACACTACAAGATAAAGGCAGAGTTACAGACTTTCTAAATCGAACAGTAGTTGCACAACAATTGACAAATGGGACCTCGTGAGAGCTTCTGTACAGCAATGAGCATGACGGTCAGTCAGTCAAGAGGCAGTCTTCATTATGGGAGAAAATCTTTGCCAGATATATTTTGTCACAGAATTAATGACTACAATACACAAAGAACACAAAAACCTAAACACCAAGAAAACAAACAACTCAATCAAAAGAAAGTGGGTTGTAGGTATAAATACAACTCTCAAAGAAAAGATACAAATGGTTAATGAACATTAAAAGTGTTCATTAGCCACCAGGGAAATGTTAATTAAAGCTACTTAGAGATTTCATTCTCACCCCAGTCAGAAGAGTTACTATGAATAAATAAAATGATAATAAACACTGAGAAGGATGTGGGAAAGAGAAACCCTTATTATTGTTGGTGAGAGTGCAGTCTGGTACAACCACTATGGAAGTTAAGTGTGGGGCTTCTCACAAACACCAGAAATATAAGAATCTGTGGAAGGTAGGTAGGAATGCTATGAAACGTTGTCTTCTGGACATGATATGAGAATTGCACTCATGAACTCACAAGAGTTGGGGTAACCTGCATGAAATCTGCACAAGATCAAGCCAGTTATACTTCCAGCACAGAGGCAGTAGATGATCTCAAGCCCTACTGAGGAAGTATTGGCAGTTGATAGTTTCTGGAGAAGAATCACTGTCTTTTTGATGATGTGCCACCAACAAGATTCCAGTGCTTCAGTGGCAGCCTCATACCCATGCACATATGGAAAACACTAATTGAACTTAGTGGATTACTTAAGAGAAAGATGGCACACATCTTCAATGCCAGCACTCAGAAGACAGAGGCAGGGGGATCTCTGTGTATTCAAGGCCATTCTAGTTTATATACTGAACTCCAGGACAGGCAGGACTACATAAAGATATCTTGTATCCAAAAAATAAAAAGACATGAAATTGAAAGAGGGACATGTTGAAATACATGAAAGTGTAAGAGTAGAAAATAAGTGTCATAAATATGTTATATTTCATTGTATGTGTGTATGAAATTCTCGAATCTGGTAATAGAAGTATTATATAACCAAGCTCTATCACCTTGGGCATATACCCTAATGCCCATAGGACTCTGTATCCCACTATGGAGATACTTCTCTATCCATTCATTGCAGGTCTAATAACAATAGCAGAGAAAGGGAATCAGCCTAAATGTCCATTAGTAATGAATAGATAATAAAAATATGATTAACATATACAGTGGAATCTTATTCTGTTGTAAAAAAAATTTTAAATTGTAAAATTTTCCAATAAATTGATGGAACTAGAAAATATTATACTAAGTGAGGAAACCCAGGCTCATATCAACAAATGCCACATTCTCATGTGTGAATTCTGGCTTCAATTTTTTTAGATGGATATGTTTAACTTAGAATACCTATAGAGGCCAAGTGGCTAAAAAGGGGACGTTGGAGAAGTACCTTAAGGGGAGCAAAACAGAACATAGCAATGTGAAAGTAGAGACTGGGAATACTGCGGATGGAAGAGTTTATGTAGGAATAAAGATAGGCATACAGGGAACATCAGGACATAAAACAAAAAGTATATGAAAAAGCTATATAAAATCTTACTATTTTATTTATATTTTTAAAATGATCTTTTCTCACTTTACATATCTATCCCACTTTCCACTCCCTCCCTCCTCCAACTCCCTCCACCTTTCCTCACCCTACCCCTCATCCACTCCTCAGAGAGGGTAAGGCTACCCAGGGGAGTCAACAAAGTCTGACATATCATTTTGAGGCAGGACCAAGGCCCTCCCCCTATATTTAGGCTAAGCAAGGTATCCCTCCAAAAAGAATGGGCTTCAAAAGCTAGTTCAAGCACTAGGGATAAATTCTGGACCCACTGCCAGTGGCCACACAGACTGTCCAAGCCACACAACTGTCCCCCACATTCAAAGGACCTAGTTTGGTCCTATGCAGGTTCCCCTGCTATCAGTCCGGAGTCATTGAGTTCCTACTAGCTCAGGTCAGCTGAACCTACTACTTTTAGGTCAGTTTAAGCCTTCCATATATATCCACAAGTTCTGCTCCAACATATCAGAACAAACCACTCATCAAAAATATTTGAAAAAAATTACAGTTATACCCGACATATACTTGTCATTATTACTTATGTACACCATGCCCAACTACATAACATTTACAATGTATAACATTGTACAATTTAAAGTATACAGAAAGGTGTACATAGATTATATTCAAATACCAGTTACTTATTAATGTAAAAATTTCCTAAATGTATTTCTAAGAAAGATTTTTTTTTTAAGGAAAGAAGAGAAAACAAAGGCAGACTTACCCCCAACCACTTTGGCTTCTTTCAGCACTTGACTGCATAGGTTTAGAAACAGAATCTTGACTTTTCATGGAATAAGAAGCAGAAGCTGGTATTTGCCTTTCAAGGAAATATATTGTTAAATATGGTTTGCTTTCAAATTGAGAAATGAATACAGGAAAATAGCATCACTCAGTAACAGACACACATTTATTGGTTCATATTTTTACACATACCCTATATTCGTTGTTTTCTTTAAGGGAGTCAGCTCTGGATACACAGCTTCCCACGCCCAATCTCAAAAATATAAGAAAAGTAAAAATAAGATACATTTTAAAAATAATTCCTTATATTTAATAAATTTGAGAGTTCTAACAATTTGAAGATAAAGACACGGTCCTCAGTAGCATTTGATTGCAGGATTTGTCATAGCCTGCCTAATTTTATAGACATCTTCCTGCCCCATTGTAAAGATAGTAGTTTAATCTGTCTTTTCCACAATCAATCCTAATATAGTGCCTTGTAATTGGAAACATAAATTTAGTCAAATCCATTGTTTCTTAAACTTTATTCTACCCTATATCAAGAAATGAATCATAACTGGTAACTAGATAGTGTATGAGACTAATGGAGAGGCACAGAATGGAAGGATAAGATAACAAAATTTTAACATCAAATCTAATCCTTACTGACATTTCTATTCTGGTCTAGTTACTCTCATATGTTTTCAAGATTTCTACTTTATTTTTTAATTATATAGGGCATAGGCACGAAGAAACATGCTCATGGAAGCCAGAGGATCCCCTGGAGTTGGAGTTATAAGGTTATAAGATACCTGACATGGGTGATAGGAACCAAACTTAGGTCTCCTGAAAGACCAGTAATTCCTCTTAACCACTGAGTCATCTCTCTATTCCCTTACTCTCTTCTTTTTTATCATTATTAATAAATTTATTCTATGTTCTTCACATCATTTATCCTGATCCCATTTATTCCCCATTTCATCACATCTGCCCTCTGCCCTTGCATCCCCCACCAATAAAATTCAAGAGAAAAAAAACTGAAGAAAAAAGTGAAAAAAAATTTAATACAGAAGAAATTCAAAATCTCATTTAGAAGCTGAAGTGTGACCCAACAAGTCATGCAGTATACTCCTTAGTCCATACTTCTCTACTTGCATTGCAAAGAGTCAATGGTCTGGTTTGAGGCCCCTCGTCTCCACTACCCATGTGATACTGGGCCCCTACTAGGGCTCTTCCTGAACTGTACAGCCCACTGGCACCCTGTGTTGTGGAGTTCTGGCAGCTTTGGGCCTGTGGGTCATGCTTTAACATGCTCCAGCAGACCATAGATGGGGTGGGTGTTGGGGCAAGCCAAGTCATAACCCTGGGGTCTGGGCCTGAGCAGCTGTAGGAGTTGGTCGACCAGATAAGAAATGGTGACAGCTGTCCCATGTTTACAATTTGGGGAGTGGCTCACCCACACCTCCACTAACAGGGTTGGATCTGTTGTGCTGCCCTGCCTGGATACAGGGTTTGTTCTCCCGAGAGTTGCAGCTGGTGGAGACAGGGATAGCTCTCCCACTTTTATGACAACAGGGACAGTTCTCTTACCTGTTCCAGGCATTGGTGGGCACGAGGGAGGGCTTCTTTCCCCTGCCCAGGCTACCACAAGACAGATTAGCAATGGGGCAGCTCTCCCATGCTCACATCTTTGGGCCTGGCTCATCCACATGTGCACTAAGGGTTGGCTTTGTTGTGCCATTCTGTTGAGGCACAGGCCCTGTTCTCCCGAGTGTTGCAGCTGGTGAGGTCAGGGATAGCTCTCCCACTCTTATGACCATAGAGCCATCTTTTCCTCCTGCTCCAGGTGGCGGGGGGGGGGGTGATCTTTCTCCTGCCCATTATGTCACAAGACAGATGTTACTCTCTTTTAAAAGTTGACTGTATCCAGACTAATAAATCAAGATAAAAAATCATATTTCCTGGCCAAGCGGTGTTGGTGCACGCCTTTAATCCCAGCACTTGAGAGGCAGAGGCAGGTAGATCTCTGTGAGTTCGAGGCCAGCCTGGTCTACAAGAGCTAGTTTCAGGACAGACTCCAAAGCTACAGAGAAACTCTGTCTCAAAAAAACAAAAAATAAAAATCGTATTTCCACATGTAATAGTTCACATTTGTAATTTCTCATGCTCAGTTTTCATGCTACTAATTAAACATTTTAAATGGTAAGGAAGATTTTAAGTGGTTGAGAATACTAAAATAAATGGAGTCTTATGCATGCCCATTTTCTACTTTTTATCCATAAAAAAGAAATGGGGGCCAAATACAGCTCTCTGTGGGTAAAAATATTTGCCATGGAAGTCTCATATTTTGAGTTTGATGCCAGAACCACAGTGGAATGTGAGAACTGACTCCCAAAAGTTGTCCTCTGACCTACACACACATACCATCATGATATGCATACATGTGCACTCATTCACACATACTAAAAATAAAATTCAAATTTTGAAAATGGGAATGTTATATGCTAACTTTATACTTTTAAATTTCTGGTGTTGAAGAAAAACAATTTAATGATTATATCAAAGTCTATGGAAATATAATAAATGAAATTTAAAATGAGTACTGCTATATATAAAATATTTTAATATTTTATTCATATATGATTCCAATAGTAATTTTAAAGTTTGTCCCAAAAATTTAAATATACATAACATAATGGACCAAAATATATTTCAGAATGTCTGCCTATCAGTGCCTTCTTTCAGAGGTAAATAAAAAGTCAGTAAACATTGAACCAATGAACAAGCAAGATGGCTTAGTGGGAAGGCTTGCCATCAAGCATGATGACCTGAGTCTCATCTCTAGAACACACATGCAGATAGATAGATAGATAGATAGATAGATAGATAGATAGATAGATAGATAGATAGATAGATAGACAGACAGACAACTAGCTAGCTTACTGGTTCACAGGGTGACAAGATTTTAGTGGTCTCACTTAAAAGGTGTCACATCAGAAGCTTCCTGACTCCAAAACTTAATCAAGAGTTACAGAAGGAGTTAATCTCTAAAAGCAGAGCTAGAATATGTAAACCCCCAGCAATAGCAACTTACACAGTATGCTTGTTAAAGGTATATATAAGGGCATACTAGATGAGAGTATCTTAGAACAAAATATCTTCAATTGGGTAATTTACAAATAGGAATTTTTGACAGTGCTGGAGACAAAAACATCTTAGACTGAGGTAATAACTAGGTATTTGGTGAAAGCATGTTCTCTGCTTCAGAGATAGCCCCTTAGTGTATCTTCACATGACAGAAGCAGCAAATATATTTCTACTTCATCCTCCTTTTTATGGGCACTAGTCCTGTGCATAGAGGCAGAGTCCTCAGAACTATAAGCACCTCCTAAAAGTCTGCCCCCTACTCAATGGTTAAGCTGCAACTTAAGAATTTTCAGAAAAAGAGTAAAAAACACAACAAAGAAAAGCAGGCAAATATGCCCTAAGAAAGCAATGACTAGAACACAGCACCAGAAGTTCCTGGGCTTGTGTCCTTTCTACAGTGCATTTTTTTCTTATACTCCATATACACTTTTCCCTGTTTCTGAGGTAACTCAAATTCTTCCATTCTTTCCTACCAAATATATAAGTCACAGTAATCTGTTTTGAGAAAGAAAAACAATCTTTGCACCGTAGGTTTCTACTTTATTAGAACAAAGGCTCCAGAAATAAAGATACTCTATTTAAATGCTAAGCTACCCTCGTAGACAAGGCAACTCAAAACTCCTGTGCTGGAATGCTCAGAAGGAGCCAAGTAATCTCTATCTCTGAGCAGTAAAAAACAGCAGGGACTTGCTTCAGTGAAAGACCCAGGAATTTTCTACAATCCTAGTTCTTGTCTCTTGAAATTTTCACCTTACTCATTTTCTTACCTGTTGGTAGAGGAGGAGAACTGTAACTGTCAGAAACAGTACTGATACCTGGATCATTCTGAATTGGATTAGAAGTTAATGGCTGTCTGTTCCTCTTTTTCTGATTGAATAATGGCACAGGCAAACAGCCTACATTGAATGTACCAAAAAAATTAGTATAAATCAGGTAAGTATATCTATTTCTAGACTAATCACCATTAATATGTAATGATTCATAGTTTGTCTACTTCTATATGTGAATACACCAGATATACTAATATGCCCTTAAAATGATTTTTATAATCTTTTAGAAATCCTAAATAGCTCACCAGTATCTCTAAAGTCCTTTCTTCTTCTACCTTATCACTTTAATTCTTACTTGTAAGAAATTTCTGTCTCTGTTTTTATCCTCAGACATTTCCCAAATCTACTTCTTTTCCATATTTCCCTCTTCTGCTTGTCTAATTTCTTATCAGCAGCAGAGTACCTACAGAATATACCAAAGCTAAGAAAGAAGAAACTATGAACCACGTTTTCCAAAATTCTAACCATGTTTTAGTGTGTGACAGCCAGCTTCTGGGGCCATAGTCATCAAACTTCAGTTTGACTAAGATTTATCTTAGAATCCTGATTAACATGTGGGTTCAAAGGTTACAATTCCCAATGTTGACAATTTTATCTCAATATATTCAGTCTGAAACCCAAATTATAATTTTAACAAATGTCCCAGCTATCTATAATGATATTTTTCTATGGATCATTTTGAAAACATCTTAGACAGTGGCTCTCAACTTTCCTAATGCTATGACCCTTTAATACAGTTCCTCATGTTGTAGGAATCCCAACCATAAAAATTATTTCATTGCTACATCATAACTATAGTTTTGCTACTGATATGAATTGTAATATAAATATCTGACATGCAGAATATCTGATATGCAATCCCCAAGGAGATCACAACCCACAGATTGAGAATCACCTTAATTGCCTTAAAAGAATGACAATACCCAATCCAAATAAAAATAAATAGTATCACCACTTCCTCCAGATCCCAGAAGCAGGTTCTCCAGTCAAAAATAAATAAATAAGTAAATAAATAAACTTTAGACGCTACAAGGGAATTCAGGGACAAAAGACATCTTCAAAGTAAGAACTAGAAATCCTAGATAGGACCCAAGTTCTTAAGTCTTAGTTCAGAAACTCTTGACACCCTACCATTGTCTTGCTGCCTCATTCTCATTGCACTGCAGGAGAATATTAACTGTGGAGGCTCTCTAATGAAAATCTAGAATCAGGTGGGCTCTTGAGTCAGGTTGCCTACATTTAAACTGTGCCTTCAAAGTAAATTTGAAAACAACTTCAAAGTTAAATGTGAGCAGTTTCCTTAAACTTTTTGTGCCCATGATATACACAGAGAAGCATAACATGATGATTAGGATTATGGAGTATAAAATCAGAGATTTCTAGGTTCAAGTCCTGTTTCTACCACTCAGTAGATTATTTAAGGTCTTTGTACCTTGGTTTCTTATCTATAAAACAGAGGTGATGATAAGAAATAATACTTCTGATGAAATGTATAGAATACGTGTCCCACCATAAATTATTATTATGATCTTCATTGTATATTATGACCACTTCCCTAACTCTCATCATTCTTGACTTCTGTCCTTACATTACCTAATAATTGACAAAATATAAATACAAAATATTAGAAAACAGAAATGCTTCTAAAAACATTTTGAACAAGTCAACCACAAAACCACAAAAAAATGTATTTGTTTCCTGCTTACAAGTGTAAGTAAATCAATCACTTACATTTTGGAGAAAGTAAATCTCAATCATTTTCATTCTACTCTCATCTCCACACTACTAAATACTGTACCTTCAAAAACTTGCTTTACCTCTTTTGGATATGAAAAGAAAAGAGGTTAGACTAAATGTTTAATCTCTTTAAAAAGTTCCTTCCAAAATGTTCCTAGAAACTATACCTGTCTTATGTGATATCTGAAAAATACCTAAAAATTGAAAGGCTGTTCAATACCTGCTGTACTTCGAGTTGAATTTTCATTTAGGTTTCTCTTCATTTTCTTCAGTTATCACAGCTTTGCACTTCGAATCACAAAATGAAGTTGACTAAACTTTCAAAGGAAGAAACTTGTAACTCATTATTATCAACAAGACCAAATTTTCAGCCTGTTAAGTATGGACAGTATGGTTTAAAACTTTCTAAAGTGACCACTTCAGGAATTGCTTTATGACTAAGAATATGAAACACGCCGGGCAGTGGTGGCGCACGCCTTTAATCCCAGCACTCGGGAGGCAGAGGCAGGCGGATCTCTGTGAGTTCGAGACCAGCCTGGTCTACAAGAGCTAGTTCCAGGACAGGCTCCAAAGCCAGAGAAACCCTGTCTTGAAAAACCAAAAAAAAAAAAGAATATGAAATACATCCCATTTTTCCAGCTATGTTCAAATAAGTTAAGATGGGTGGATATAATAGTTTCCTAAATATATACAAACTTTTAGACAGTCTAAGTAATTTATTTCAGAATGAAAGACCCATTGTGAGAATTCTGGACCACAGCTTTAAGGAAAAGGGACTAAAGCTACTGGCAAACTTAGAGAAACAAGTAAAACATTGTTTTCATTATATTTTTTCTTTTAGCTTCCTAATATATTTATATGTTAATTTAATTTAAGTTAACAAATACTTGCCCATGAAAAACGCCAGACATAAACCCAAATAATTTCTGCTGCAAATTCACTGCCCAATGAGACAGACTGATGTGAACACAACTAAAATATATATCAAACAGGTAACACTAATGTCCAAATATCATTTGCAAAAGTCAAACTCAAAAACAAGAGGCCTAAGGCTGCCTCTCTGTGTCTTGAACTTGAAAGTGGAATACAAAAAACGCAGGTGTTTGTACCACTCTAGGAATCACAACGGAGATGGGGCCATTTTTCCCCAACACAGAAGCACTCATCCTAAGGCTGTGAGGACTCACAAGGGCTATTACCATTCTGAATGCCTTAACTATCTTAAAGCTGCAGCACATAAGGCAGGGTTTCACAACCAGACTTGTTTAAACTACTGTCTTGCTGGGTCTCTACCGCCCAGGGGCAGGAGCTACAGGTGTAGACCACTAAAGCCTCAGCTGCCAAGAGATTCTGCCTGGGGGGTGGGGGGGCCGGGCCTGCCTCAGTGGGGGGGGGCGGGGATGTAGGTGTGTGTGTGTGTGTGTGTGTGTGTGTGTGTGTGTGCGTGCGCGCGTGTGTGGGGGGGGGGGGGGGTGTGTGTGTGTGTGTGTGTGTGTGTGTGCGCGCGCGCGCGCGCGCGCGCGAGTGTGTCAGGGAGAGGGGAGGGGCTACCCAACCCACAGACACACCCTCCCTAACACCTTGCCTCACGAGGAGGCCGGACAGGGCCTGTCTGGGGCCTGCACTGAAGTAAGGGTTACATTTTCCAGTCAGAATTCATGTTCTCCCCCCAATACCCACCCCACCCCCACCCCCGCTAACACAGCCAGTCACGGGGCGCGGTATTTCCCTTCTAGAACCCCCACCAACACCACATATAAATGGAGCCCTCGAGTTAACCTCGCCTCCCTTGGCGGCCGCGTGCAGCAAAGACAGCGATGCGGAGCAGGAAGCCTGTGCGCAGGCGTGGCAATCTGCGCAAGCGCAGGGAGCGGCCTGCGCTTGACGGTCTCGCGAGAGTTACAGGAACAACCGGAGTTTCTCAGCCCGGGAAGTCAAAAGCGATGCCCTTGGCGCCCTCGCTTGTGAGGTATGCAGCCGGCACAAGCATGGCTCTGCCTCTTTAGCTCTTCTCTCCACAGAGAGAAACGTGTTCTGGTTATGGGTGAGGCCGAGGGAGATTCCCCAGTCCGGCCACGTTCTGCCCCAGCTATGTCAGGAAATTATGGCCTCTCTTTCCTTATGCCTTGCCCATTTTCTAGGCGCTAGATGTTTTCTAAGATGCTGGGGGCATCCTGGGCTGTGTGTAGAAGAGAATGATTCCCAAGGCGTCAAAACAAGATGTGTCTTGCCCACACTGACGACGCCATGGATCCGGCAGGCCGATGGGGAGCTGAGGCCAGTTTTAAACTGACCCCCCACCTCCAAAGCAAAGAACAAAAGGGCAGAGCCGGTGCTGCAGTTGTCCAAGAGAGCATAAGAGCCTAGGCCCCAGAGGGACTCCACTAAGGAAGCTGGGTGGTATGACAACCTGAGTCCTGCCAGGAAAAACTGGAAGTTCTCGGCTCTGTGACTTTGGACAACTTATCCTTTCTATGTCTACATTTTCTTCCTCAATAAAATAGCAATAACAATATTTACTTCGTTGCCTTAAAATATTAAAAGGTATTAAACTGTCCCAGCACATAATAAATGCTCAATAAAAGTTAATTCTTGTTTCAAACAGTAGCTTCCATTTTTGGAGTACCTTTAGTATAGAGCAGGTATTTAGATATCTGGGCTCTAAGACCATGTCCCCTCCCTGCCCTGTCTTCTGGCTGTGTAACATAGGTGAAGGAAGAAGTGGAAAGTGCAGCTATGGAGGGATGGTTATTAGTAAAGGTCTACAACTACACAATACTAAAAATAGGTTTGAAAGTCAATAAATAAGCATGGTAGAAGATGGTAGATTGCTAAATTATAGCAGAACTTGGATGACAGGATAAAGAATAAACTTTGAACATTTTTAATCTGGAAAAAGACTTCAGCAAAATAACTGGAAAAGCTGAGCGGTGATGGTGCATGCCTTTAATCCCAGCACTCAGAAGGCAGAGGCAGGCAGATCTTTGTGAGTTCAAGGCCAGACTGGTCTACAGAGTGAGTTCCAGGATAGCCAGAGCTACACAGAGAAACCGTGCCTCAAAATAAACATACACTAATTAATTAAATAAATCTGGAAAAAAGAAAAACCGTATTCATTGTGATTCCAGATAAAAAGAATTAAAGACATGGGTATAGTAAGCTTCGAGGAAGTAAGCTTTGGCTTCAAATATGCATACATAAATGTGTACAATATATAACCAAAAACTAGATTTCTCATTTTTAAAATAGACAAGAGATCAGGTATGGTTCAGTGGTAGAGAGAGTGGTTGCCTTAGAATGAAGCCCTGGATTGGATCCTCATCACAAAAAAAAAAAAAAAATCACAGCTTTAATCTTCTGAGAGCTAAATCATCTAAGGGAACCTCAGGTTAGGGATTGCTCAAATCAGATTGGCCTGTGGCCATGTCTCCAAAAAGATGATATTGATTGATAAACTGATGTTGGAGGTCCCAGCCCAAGGTGAGTGGTATCAGCTCTCCACAGGTGGGTGGCTCTAGCTGACCGGAGCAGAGAGTGAGTCAACAAGCTTTCCTCCCGAGTTCTGCTTCAAGTTCCTGCTTAAATTCCTGTCCTGACTTCCTGAAGGGATGGATTGTGACCGCGAAGTCACTTTCTCTGCCTAAATTGCTTTTGACCAGAGTGAGCATTCCATCACAGCAAGAGAAAGCAAACTAGAACATCTTCTGACACAGTTTCAGAACAGTCTCAGCCTAAATTTCCTTCCTACAAAATTTCTGGCTTGGCTCTGATTGGCTAGCCATACTATGAAGTCAAACTTTGCTGTCCCTTTGTTTTAAACACATAATTTTATTAAGAAATTGATCATCTCCGCACTCAGGAGACTGCGGCAGAAGGCTCACAAACTCAAGGCCAATCTGAGCTACATAAAGAGAGTGAAGCCACCCTAAGCTATGTGGCAAGACCTGGCCAAAAAAAAAAAATTATAGTGCTGCAAGTAATGCTTTAGGGGAGAGGGTGTATTAGGAAGGATTTCACTCAATATGTTATCAGTTCTCTGAACTCTCAAAAAATAACTAATAAAAAGTGAGTTTGTTTTTTTTTTTTTTTTTTTTTTTTTTTTGCCAGGTGCTTTAGGAAGCAAAGTTAGTGCTTTGGGAAACCGGGAGTTAAAACCCTCTTGGAAGTTAACTTGGTATAAGAGAGTGAAAGCCTGTGTTGCTCCAGTTCTAAGCAAATGCTTTCGTTTTCTAATAAGGCTTTCTGCAGGAGACAAACTGTACACAGTCGACAAGGTAAGTATGAGAATTGCTGCTGTTCATTAATTGCCCGGGGAGTTACTCATTTGTACACCTAACAGAAACTTTAGGAATGTGAAAATACTTCAAAATGCTGGCCTCTTAAAATTCCATAAAACAAGCCTCAAAGTTCGAGTGACTGGTGCCTGCCACGAGTAAGTTACTGAAGTGGCGTTTCCAGAGAGAGACTAGGGCAAAGGACAGAACACACCACGGGTCAGCAGGAAAGAAACAACACGGCAGAGTGGGAATGATTCTCTGCGGTTCTCTCTTTACATTGGCCTGTTTTCATCGTCATAAAGTGTTTAGTGTATGCTGAGGCAGAGAGAAAACCAGCAGCTACAGGGACTTTGTCTTAGATTATGGCAGGAATTTTGATGTATAGGCAAACTGACTTCGCTTTACATCTGTGTTATAATCTCTTAAGAATTGAGGCATTGGTTTATTAAATATCATGAAACATTTTGTATTTCCATCATGTATTTTGTTTGTGTGTTTTGTAATTCTACACTGTATTGGCTGTTTATGTGAACTCTGAAAGAGCAAAATTAGAAGTTCAGAGGAGTCCAAGAAAAACAGAGGCACCCTGTTGTCTGTGGAAAACACTGGCCTTAATGAGAAACATGGCTTCCAGGCCTAGCTTGCTTTTATGTAACTGTGGAAACTTAGTCGGGCTGCTTAGTGTTTCTTTCCATTATCCTTGCAACGAGGAAGTCAGCCCAACCTGTTATAGCTTATAAAGTGGATTTATGAATAGGTTAAGCAAATGTCTGTAGGGAAACATTATAGATTAGCCTACCTACCCTATGTGGTAATGATTGTGTCCAAACAACCTGGTGTTGCTAATATAAATATTCCCTGTACTTTAACATTCTTGGCCTTCTGGGTGATTGAGCATAAACTCAATATTTGGCTCAGAGTCATTTCTCCAAAGCCATATAATCATCTTATTCTGAATAAGGTCCCCTAATAAGACCCCCGTAGAACAACGCATTCTACAATACAGTTTTTAATGCTAGTAAATGAGATTGCATCCATTAAAATATATGTGTAATGTATGTGTGATATATGCATATGCTATTTTTATATATTATGTTGCAAGATATTTGCAGGCATTAAAAAGACTTGAAAATTACTAACAGTTGCTTTTTGCTTGGTATTTAGACAAAATTAAAAAAAAAACATAGACTTACCAAAAAGTTCCTGAGAAAGGCGTTAAAGATGTTTCAGAGTCACTTTTTAAAAATAATTTTAAGTTCAATCATTATTTGTGTGTGTGTGTGTGTGTGTGAGAGAGAGAGAGAGAGAGAGAGAGAGAGAGAGAGAGAGAGAGAGAGAGAGAACAGACATACATGTGGAGGTCAGAGGACAACTTTTAGGAGTTTGTTCTCTTCCTAGGATAGAACTCAGCAAGATATTTTGCCTCCTGCACGTCTGTCCATTGTGCCATGTCATCAAGCCCATCATTAACTGAGTTTTTGTGTCTCTAACTGCAGAAAGAATGCTGTTCAAGAGACACTCTGAGCACTTGTCCTTGACAAGTAAAGAGAGACTCAAATGTCTTCAGATCATGAAAAGTTGCTTATTTCAGAAATGTTTTTAAACATCAGTGAAAACATGAACACTAAATAAGCCACATTGCTATATTTGGGAGGACTGGGCTTGTTGCATTATTGTTATTATAAATAATCATCCTGGACAGAAAACAGAATTTTTATAGCAGGAGATGCTAACACAATTGTACTTAGATCTGCTGACCATCTGAGGGAGTTGGAAGTTAGCAGCTGCATCTCTAGTTGATCTTTGCATATTTTAACCCAAATATGGTAAAGGGAGGGGCTACAGAAGGGAGTGACCATAGAATAAACAGACTCGGAAGTTGTGACAGAAACAATTGTTAACTGCTGGAGAACTCTGTACTTTGCACTTCTTGCTTAGATCTAAACTTGGAAACTTTTCTGAGGAGTTAAGTGTCCTTTGACCTCCTCTCTTGTGAATTGCAGAAATCAGACCAGTCTACTTGGTAAAATGACTGCTTGTGTTGCTGAAGAACCTATTAAAAAGATTGCTATCTTTGGAGGGACTCACGGAAATGAGCTGACAGGAGTGTTTCTAGTTACTCACTGGCTAAAGAATGGTGCTGAAATTCAGAGAGAAGGGCTGGAGGTGAAGCCATTCATAACCAACCCAAGAGCAGTGGAGAAGTGTGCCCGATACATTGACTGTGACCTGAATCGTGTTTTTAACCTTGAAAATCTTAGGTAAGACTGTGTTCTGTATTCTGTGAGAGCTTGCTTGTGTGAAAAGCGGTAGTCACTGGGAGAGAGAACACGTGTGTGCTCAAGTCAGTGGTCAGACCTGTACGTAGAGCGTCCTTAACCCATAAGATCACTTTCGCTTTTAATCATGCTGCACTGTGAATTGTGCAACTACCCAAGCTCGGCATTCACGTGCTCTGCTGTGAACTTTTTACAGCTCCAGGCTTTGCTGGTTACTCCTTTATTTACTGTGTGCCACGCAGCACACAGCAACAAGTGGGAAAGATCTTTATTTCTGACTCATGTGTCTTGGAAGACACAAATGTAATAACCCAATGCACTACATTTGTGTTTAGGCAAGCTTGGACAGTGTGTAAAAATAAAAATAAGACTTGAAAAATCTCAAAAAATAAGTCAATGTTTGGTCATTATGTATATTAATTTGGTCACTGTAAACATGCCGTTTTGTGGGAAATTCACCACTGTGCTTTCTTGTAGGGCGTGTTTATGATAACGTTCTAGCTGAGAAAATGATGACATTTTGATTGATGTTTGTTGAGTGAAAGAATGAGTAAGCATCCAGAGCCTGAGCGCATCGGGGCAGTGTGCAGCTGGAGGGAGAGATGTGTTCATCTCTAGTGGTGGGCTATCACCGCTGAGGAAAACGAGGGCTGAAGACACCTCCTCCGACCTCTCTGAATTTGGGTTACAGCTGATTTAGATAGCTCCATGTGGTGTGTGTGCTCACCATACTCTAGGCTGGTAAATACCAGTTATTTCTTCCCTTGTCTATACCATAATATTTGCTATTGTAATATTTGCTCTAAGTGTTTTTCTTAGCATCATTTTTTTATTTAACCTAAAAATATTGTTAAGCATCTACCAGGTGTTGCAGATGTACAAAGCAGTGCACACGATGGTTTTTACACTCAGCTGGTTGGTAGACTGCTAGCTAAGACGAAAGGCACCCAGAGGAGCACCTAACAGCTTTATGTGCTTGCTTTCTTGTCTTAATGCACTAGGTTATGGGAGGCACTGTCCATGCAAGTACCTAAACTCTTGTTAGTTTTTATTCTGAGACAGGCTCTTACTAAACTAACCAGGTTGGCCCTGAGCTTACTCTGTAACCTAGGCAGACCTGAACTTTTGACCCTCCTGCTTCACACTGCCAAGCAGTTGGAATTATAGGTCTGTGCTAGCAGGACTGGCCATACACTCGTTTGTTGATAAATGCTAGTTAGAGAATTCCTCGGCCCAGTCTTACCACAGAACAAAAGAATGTGGATAAAACAAAATTCATCTTTACAAAGTATTTGCTTTCCCTGAAAGTTACACAGCAGTGATACTTTGTGCACCAAATAATTTTATTAGCAAAATTTAAATTTCAGAAATACTTTTATCTTCATGATTGAGGTTATATCGGGACAATTAATGTTTTTATTCACCTAAAATAACTATTAACTAGCACATATATGACAAATAAGATTTGTTGAAGAATGAATCCTTTAACCTGTGTATTGACTTTCCATATAGCTCTGAAGTGGTTTGGGGCTAGTTTTCTTACTAAGAACAGCCAATAGTACCCGTTCGGTGACTGTGGTACCTGAAATTGGGTTCACATTCTCTTTCTTAGTCTTAACAGTCTTCAGAGGTTAGACAGCTCTGTCTCACGGTGGTTATGAAAATTATGAGATAAATAACCAATGAACCTGTCCTGCACACCGTCTTCTAGGTAGCTGTCTTTTCCTACATCCCTCATTTCGGTGGTAACACCATTACCCACAAGTGCCTCACAGAGGCAACCTGAGAGCCGTCTCTGCTCTCCAGCCCCCTTGTCTGGTTTGGTAAGTTCTCCCATATACTCTTTACAGAACTCCACAGAGCAGCCAGGCCTGAATTCACAGATCTGTAATCTCTCCTACTCAGGAAGCTGAGGCAACTTATCAAGAATCTGCTTTAAAATAAGTAATTCAAGAAGTGGACTGAGGTTGTGTCTCAGATGGGAAAGTACTTGCCTAGCTCTCTCTAATGCTATAAAAATTATATATGTATATATACATATAATTATATATACATATATATGTATATGTGTGTGTGTATATATATATACTACAGAAAGCCAACCTTCCTCTGTGGACAGATAATATAGCCTCTTACAGGACCTACATACATCCAGGTTAATCCAGGCTTCTTCCCATTAGTTCTTCATGTAGTGACCACAGCACTGCCCCTAGCATAGAAATCTGCTTTCCCATGCTGGATGCTCTTTTTAAATCTACTATCCAGAATAAATCTAAGCAACCTACTGTTACAACACAGCAATTATAGCAGTGTGGCTACTAATGTCGCCCAAGGTCTGCCCCTGTCCGTTCTTGCAGTCTGGTCCTGCGGGACTCTTCTTATGGTAACTGAACACCCCAGGCATGAGAATTTAGAGTGTCCACTATCTTTCAAAACTTAAAACCTTGACTGTGAGCATCTGAGTGGGTAATGGTGCCATTTATCCAAATGGAAATAAATAAGTTCTGGAGTGACCTTGTGAAATAATATGAACTAATCTTATATGAACTAATATTGAGTTGACTTTTAAAAACGCCTGTGGGGTGTGTGTGTGTGTGTGTGTGTGTGTGTGTGTGTGTGTGTGAGAGAGAGAGAGAGAGAGAGAGAGAGAGAGATCACATTAGGAACTGTAGTTGATTGCAAATAGAAACTCAAGAATAGTAATCTAAACTTCTTGTTCATGAACATTATGTGCAAATATAGGTTTCAGGAGCTCCCTGATGTCACCAATGTCTTTGGCTTGTCTGTCTTCCCACTGTACTTTTCTTCAAATGCTCTGTTTTATTCCTTATGGTCTTGGCTTCATTATCACAAAAAGGCTGATGCACCTTCCTGATTGCAGATGTGATTTCCAAGCAGGAAAGACTCTGATACAAACTATTTTTTAAAAATGGCCAGGTAATATAAATATATAAAATTATGTAAAAATATATACGTTTGAGAAACAATAGAGATGAATAAGTTTAAACCATTATCATGTACAGAACACCCTCGGAGTTCTCTTCCATAGTCAAACTGAGAGGCCGGGTGAAGTATACTGACTCAGGCAGTGCTGACAGGCAGGAGGAAAGGAGAAGAAATGAGTGAAATCGTAACAATGAATAAAGTAACAAAAACCTTTGTGAATTCTTGAATCTATAAAATTGTAAATTTCGTTCAGACAACTGCAGGCCTATAATTCTAGCTACTTGGGAAGCTGGGGCAGGAGGCCATCCTCCACCTTTGCTACAGAATAAAAGCCAACCTGAGAAAATTGGCAAGACTGTCTCAAAAAGAACAAGAAGGAGGTGCTATGGCTGTAATTCAGTGACAGAGCTCTTGCCTAGCCCAGCTAGATGAGGCTCAAGGTTCAATCTTCAGCACTGTAAAAAAAAAAAAAAAAAAGTAAAGAGAGGGTGGTTAGACCCATTTGAGAATTTAATGATCACTTATTAACCCTTGTTCCAGAAAAATATATGTAAGTATGTTTGGTAAGTTTTATACTTTGGGAGGGTTTGTGGTTTGTTGTTTGTAAACTGTGTCCTAAATCATACCCAGTCTTCAATTTAAAATCTCAATAAATACATAAGCACCTGAGTTGAACTACATCTTTGCACAAGAACCACAGTGGTGGTAGAGGGTGATGGTCTTGCCCCATAATAAATAAACAATGCACCATAACTACAAGGAAGTGCTTATCAAATTAAAGACTATGTTTTTTTAAGTTGTCGTCGTGTGGTAAATAAATTCCACTTGCAAAGCCCTACCCAAAACCAGCGACATAAATGAACCTGGCATTTTTATAAGCACACCAGTGCAGTGCCGGATATATGGGATCAGCAGGAGAAAAGGTGCAGTTTTTCATTTGCGGAAGTTTCTGATACATTTTCATGTTCTGCACAGATTTTTAATAGACACATGAGGTTTACAGTTTGTTCTTTGTGTACTATCCCCACTGTGTATTTATGTTATTGTAGCCATAAATGATATTATTCTTTTTCTTTCTGCTAAAATAGCAAGGAGATGTCTGAGGATTTGCCATATGAAGTGAGAAGGGCTCAAGAAATAAATCACTTATTTGGTCCAAAAAATAGTGACAATTCCTACGATGTTGTTTTTGACCTTCACAACACGACTTCTAACATGGGTTGCACTCTTATTCTCGAGGATTCCAAGAATGACTTTTTAATCCAGATGTTTCACTATATTAAGGTAATCTCAGTGTTATTAATGTGTGTTAGTTTAGGATCCTTTCAATTTAAGTCATTGAAAGATGTCAGGAAGGTGGGACAAAGAGAAATGGATTGTATCCCATGGCCAAGTGTGAGGCTTGATAAGTGCTACACAAAGGGACAGAGGCAGTGCTGACAAAAAGAGAAAAAGAAGTAAAACAATAACCACAATGAGGAAAATAATAAAAGTCTGTAAATACTTGAACTTACAAAGTAATAAATTTTATCCAGATAGTCACAAAAACATGTGGAATTTGGTAAAAACCAAATAAAATTAATACCAAAATTTGACTGATGCAGTTGAAACATGTCAATTGCACAGCTTTAGAAAACTCAAGAGATCATTCAAGGTTGACTAAAGACAAAGAGTCTTGGCTTCCCAGCATCTTACCCTTGGCCCCATCTGGTATCAGTGACTGAAACACCTCTGCTGTTCAGTGTGTTTCATGAGAGCATCAAGACTTCAGCCCAGGCAGCTGGGTACATCCTCGCACTCACTGGAGATGCAGATGACTTATTCTCAGCTACAAGATGAGGCTCAGAAATTTGCAGAATGAAAAATCCACTATCCAGTGTCTACAACTAGAGAGAAATTTGCTAGAATAGCAGCGCTATCACAAATACTGAATTATCTGTTTATTTCTATATAATAAATATTCTTCCTTCCTGAGAGCTGGTATGACTTAATAGTAGGAATTTGACATAGATATCCAGGAGAATCTGAGTTCAAATCCTGACTTTCTTACTCATTAACCTTGGTCAAGATACTCATCTCCCAAAACCTTCCTTTCCTTATTTTATAAAACGGGCTTGGTAACACTTAACCCCATGTAAATGCTAAATGTCTTCAATGCAAAGAAGAGTTAAAGCATTTAGCTTATGATGAAACTTATAGCCCTTTCCTATGACTGGCAGTGGAGATCATAGATGCCTGGAGTTACTGTAAAAGATTTAGCCAGCAGGTATTTGTCAGAGCTCTGGCAACCTTCCTCAAAAATTCCCCGAAAGGATGGACACAGTCAAACTGGCCAAAAATAAAAAGCTTGTCCCTGAGAGGAGAGCTGCTTCTATACATGAGCTTCTCCAACAGCACGGAAACTGTACCTCTATGGTGGTATAGGGTCGGCTCCATGACCAAGATCTATGAAGGACAGCAGAGAAACGGTGTCAGGCCCAGCCACTTCAGCAGAGGCTCCAAAAGTCTGGCCAACTGGTTCTTCCAAGCACTGGAGAGGTCAAAAATGGTAGAAATGGACCAAGATTGGTGCCACAAGCTAATACCTCAGGGACAGAAAGATCTGGATAGGAACACTGGACAGGTGGCAGCTGCCAATAAGAAGCATTAGAACAAAAAATGCTGGGTTAATAAATGGCCTCATTCATTTTATAACCTATAGTCAAGGTTGGCTATTTCTTTTCTCTTGAGTTTTGACAGTGACTACCTAGTGCTTCTGAGGTCAGAATGGGGGTGGGGGTGGGGGTGGGGAGACCACAATGTAGCAAGCTTTTTTGCTCATTGAGGAGAAAATTGGATGCTGTCATTACCATATGTGAAACCACGTGGCTTATAATTAGTTATGAAAATCCAGAGGCTAGTCCAGGTGTAGTGGCATAAACTTCTAATCCCAGAATTCAGAAGGTAGAAGCAGGTGTGAGTTTGAGATAAATTAACTCTACGTAGTAAGTTCCCGGTCACCCAGAGCTAGATAGTGAAATTCTTGTCTCAAATTGAAACCTGGCTCAATTTCTCATCGAAATAAGCAGAAATTGTGGACGGAATTACCCAGTAGCTGTAGAGATCTGGACCATAAGTAGTAGCAGAATTACTACTCTACTGAATAGTAAGTATAAACAAAGATGTAAACAAATGTTTTCAGAAGTAGTCAAATATGTTCAGAAGGGATATTTATTTCCTATTTTTAGTTTTCAGCTTTGGGTATGGTTTTATGTACATTTTGCCCAGAAAACTAATATATTTTTATTTTATATATAATTCATTTGTTTGTTTCAAAGCTATAACACTGGGTTTTAGAGACTATTTCATAAGGCTGTCTGGCTAATTTTAATTACGATATAGAGCATATTGAAGGGACTATTGACTCTGTAGCAGCCAAGAGAACAAACTATAGTTTGCATACTAAGATGTTTTCAATTCTGTTTAGACTTCCTTGGCTCCGTTGCCATGCTATGTTTATCTTATTGAGCATCCTTCCCTCAAATATGCAACCACTCGTTCCATTGCCAAATATCCTGTTGGTAAGTTGTACTTCCTACTGGCACAGGTAAAGAAAATGCAACCTAACTGAAACAAGAACATAATCTAGCTGCCTCACATATCATTAATCTTATAATGATCAGGTGAACCGATTAACTGTAGGCAAACCCTAACCATACCTAATTTCCTGAATTTCTCTGAGCAGATCTCTGGATTTATTCCTAGTATTTTATTTGCTATAACACTCAGACTTTCAAATTAGCCTGATGTTCTCCTCATTCCCAAAATTCAAGTGGAATAGAACCGTCTCTTACTCCACCAAACTGTATTGCAAGGATTTGTATATTCTATAGGTATTGGTGTGTCTGTTGAAGATCAATACTGTGCTAGGTCTTTAGGATGTAGCAGTGAACATGACATGCAGTCTTACCTCAAGGAGCTCAGGGTGTAATGAGAAGATGGGACTGTAGTCAGATAATTACTCCGTAGTGGTGAACTACTGTTGTAGGAGCAACTCCATTCTGTTTTCTGGGAGACCTACTTGTATAATTAATTATCTACAACTACACTGTAAGCAAAACTGCTACTACATCTCAAATCTATTTTGTTAGATCTCAGATGTTTTAAACAAAAGTAATTTGAAAGAGACTTAAAAAGTAATAGAAGCAAATAATTTTTTAAAAATAATAACCCTCACTATTCAATTGACAGGATGTTTTGTTACATGGTTAAAGTAATTTATTAATATAATTAAAGAACTATATCCAAATATATGTACATTATATAGGCTGAATATCCAGTAACATTAATTAATTAATTAATTAATTAATTAAGTTTAAATAAACCAAAGCTTTGGCCTGAGGCTATAGCTCAGTGATAGAGTCCTTGCCTAGTATTCTAATACTTCAAAATATATAGATAGACATACAGATAGATCGACAAAAATAAAAGCAAACCAAAACCTAAATAATACAGGATAAGGCTATGCTTGCATAGCATGTATAGGGGCCTTCATCCAAACTCCAGCACTGCAATAATAGTAACAGGATAGATAGCCTGGTTCCATTTGACACTGAATAAAAGGATAAGACTTCTGAAGTCTGACAGATCAGGCTTGGTCTATGATATTTATGGTTGGTACATTTTTCTAGTTAGAACAAATTCTGCTGATGTGTTGGTCCCTTGCAAATAGAGCTAAATTTTAAAACATTTTAACCCAAGGAACTATAAGTACATTATAAGTAAGAAATGATAGTGTTTTCTCCTTCTAATTTTGAAACTTATTTGGAGTTTATTTATTGAATGATGAATAAAAACACTAAAGATCAAGAGAAAGAAAAACCTTTTTATTCAACATTTTATAGTCACAAAGACTATCCATACAAACTTATTTTAGCTGCTACTAACAGTATAAGGACCATTCTAATGCCAAGTTGCCTCAAGTCTCACTAACTAACTAAGTCTCACTTAAGTTAGTTTCTCTAATTAAGTTTATTCTAGATAAACTTAATCCCAAAAGATGGGTTGTAATTTGCTGCAGCCAGTCTGACAATCAAATGCAAGCATATCCATTCACACTCCCCACCCTCAACACGGATGAGTAGCTAGACACAATCTTCTTAGATTCTAGGCATTTTTTTTTTACCCATTGTTTCTTCCTTTCTATCCTGAATGTGTCTTGGTCATATCCTATGGATTTAACGATTCTGCACTGATAAGAGATCTTGGGCTGAACTTAATTTTGGTTTTGAACAATATTCTCAGCGTGGGAAAACAAACATGATTCTTGCACATGAAGTATCCACCTCTCTCACTCTGTAGCCCTTGCTCTCCATGTAGATCTACTTTACCGCATCTTCTGCTTCCCTCACAACAACATGAAGGACCAGCATCTTTTTATTCTTCACATCTTCTGCCTTCCTCACAACATTGTGAGGGACCAGTATCTTTTTATTTGTCTGTTCCACAATCTTGAATGTGTCTTTACTGTGGTCACAAGACATGCAGTGTAGTTCTCTAAACATCATTAAATAAAGAGTGTCTCAGGTCTCCCCTCACTCCTTTATTTGGGGCCTTCAGTCACTACAGTCCTATGATTACTATAAGTGCTTTAAGCTATTCAGCACTTACTCTTGAGCTGAAAACAAGGTACTTTTCCTTTGTACTGTGCATACTCAACCAAAACTCGGATTCTGTTAGAACAAAGAAAGATGACTTTGAGGTGGATAAACAACCTCTCCTACAATACACAGACATATCCAGAAACATATTTTTGCAGAGTTTTACAAATTATTTATGTATAAATAAATACCTTACCAAGACCTATGATACCACACATGTAAAGAAAGGTCTATTTATACACATAATAAAAATAAGCACAAAAAATTTTACATGAAGATGACAAAAATGTAAGTTTTTCTTTGTTTCTTTGTCGGTTGGTTTTTGGTTTTCCAAGACAGGGTTTCTCTGTAGCTTTGGAGCCTGTCCTGGAACTAGCTCTTGTAGACCAGGCTGGCCTCAAACTCACAGAGATCCGCCTGCCTCTGACTCTCAAGTGCTGGGATTAAAGGCGTGCACCACCGCCTGAAAGTGTAAGTTTTAATAGACTAGGAAATAGTAGAAATTGGTGAAAATCAGATGAGGGTAAAGGAACTTATGAGTTTTGTGGAGTTAAGTGATGGTGTGCAGTACTAGAATTTGCAAATGGTTTAAAGGATGGAGAAGGTGGTGACTGAAGAGATGATTTTGTGGGAAGTTGGGCAAGAGAAAGGGACCTAGTCAAGTGGTTTAGAGAAAGAACCTGTAGTGCTGAACATGGAAAGACATGATAGTACAGGCACACTTTTACTGGGGATAGAAGAAATTAATCTAATTTTACAGAAAATGAAGAACAAACTTTGCACCATCTTATCAGTAAGTTATAGATATAGTGTTATAATAAAGGCAAGAATGTTGCTGAAAATCACATAAACTAAACCCAAAGCTTAATTAGATAGATTTCTGACTACATAGACATATTCCATCCTGCTAAGCTTAATTAGATAGATTTCTGACTACATAGACATATTCCATCCTGCTAAGGTAACTATGAAGTCCATGGCAGTTTCTCTTTGTGGTCACCTATTCCTTATCAGCCTCACCTGAGTTCCTACTTCAGTACAGCTCTGTGGATGTCCATGTTCTGTATTTACTCTGACATTTTCCATGATATTAAACAGTCACAACTCTGGGATCCTAGATCTTTATATTTTAAATGCTTAATCTTCTAGTGCATTCTACTACTTACATAAAAGTGATGTGTCTGCTTCTGTACATAGGTATAGAAGTTGGTCCCCAACCTCAGGGTGTTCTGAGAGCTGATATTTTGGACCAAATGAGAAGAATGATTAAACATGCTCTTGATTTTATACACCGTTTCAACAAAGGTGAGTGTTGTGTGGCAGTTGTTTCCGTATGTTTGTGTACGTGACTTAACCATGAGGTGCATCTCTATGTAAAAGTTAACCACTAAACATTGAAATATAAAGAGAATCTAGGTCATAGTTATCACATTTATTATCTTAGGTAGTTAACTGTGTGTGTGTGTGTGTGTGTGTTTTACCTTCCTACACCCAAGTCTTACTACCTAAGCTGGCCTTGAACTCTCAGTCTTCCTGCTGCGTTCTCCCAAGGGCTGGCATTTCAGATGTGTGCCATAGTCCGTTCCTAGAGTGAAAACTATCTTTTCACTTCAACAATTCCTTAAGGAATGACAAGTAGAAACATAAAAAAAAAAGCAGCTCTCAAAATAAAGCTCCCAAATCAAACCATTTTTCTTATTCCATTAATTTCCATTTTGAACAACAAAGACAGATGAAGCCCACCCTGCTCTGAGGGTCTAGAAGGCTAATAGATAGTGGGGAGACATTTTCTTCAATGGCATAGCCACTAGTAAGTTGTCCATGCTCCTGTAAATTGTCCCTCACCATGCTCTGTAAGCAATCCTAAGGAAACATACTGGGTTAGAAGAAAGACACAAAGGTAGAAAAAACAGGGTGGGAAGCAGAAAGTGATGAACAGGAGTGGTGAGGGGATGAGAGAATAACGGAGCATCAATATGATCAAAACGTATCAGCTACACATTTGAAAATAAAACCCATCATTCTGTACAGCTAATATATGCTGGATAAGAATATAAGAAAGGCTAGAAAGTTCACAAGTTCAATAAGCATAAGATGTTCAGGATCATGAGTAATTAAAGGAGTACAAAATGTTTTCACTGATGAGATTAAGAAAATATTCAAATCTGATATTAAGTTTTGGCAAAGCTGTAGGGAAAAAAATATTATCATTACTTTCTGGTAAACATATAATTTGGTAAAGACCATTTATGGTATAATTTAATAGTATTTTATTTTTGCTTATCTATTGTTTGTATGGAAGAGAGAGTGTGACCTATGTATATCGTATACAAGCACGTCTGTGTCCGTGTATTGCTGGGCCATGTGAGGACTTTGCATGCCCTGTTCTACGACTCTCTGCCTTATTCCTCTAGGATAGGGTATCTCACTGAATCTGTAGCTAGGCTGGCAGCCACAAACTGGGCAATCATTCTGATTCCTTCCTTTCAGTTCTTTATGTTACAGGCACACATGGTCACATGCGGCTTTTTATCTTGGTGCTAGTGTCCAAGCTCAAGTCCTCATGCTCATCCAGCAGGCACTCTTACTCTTACTGAACCATTGCTACATCCTCAGTATATCCTTCTTGAAATGCACAAACCACATGATCCAGCAACTCCATATCTCAAAGAAGCACCACTGCAAGCACATGCAGTGTGTTACATAAGAGCTGGCTGCTGCAGCTTTGTCTCCAATCACAAAACAATGGAAATGACCCAAATGTTCAATGGCTGTGAAAAATTAAATAAACTAAAATTGAACTAGTCTTCAAAAGTGTTAATTTTTTGAAATCAAGCTGTTAATTTTGGAAAAACTAGATAGCTCAGTGGGTACCATCACTTGATCTGCAAGCATGAGGACCTGAGCTTGAATATTTAGCACCCACATAAAAATCCAGGTGTAGCTGACCATTCCTGTAGCCCCAGCATTGTGGGGCAAAGAACAGTGACTGCTGAGATCTCATTGGCCAACCAGCCTAACCCAAATACCAAGCTTCCAGTCCTGTGAGAGAACCTGTCTCAAAGCAATAAGGTAGAAAGTGACAAAGGACAGCACTCAACACCCTGCTATGACTGTCACATGCATGCACATGGTGCACACAACCACACACTCACATGCAATACACACCATACACACACATACACACACGATGTAAACCAAAGCATACAGTAAACAAATTGACTTTAAAATAATAATAGTAAGCTAAGTGTGATGGTTCATGTCTGTAATCTAAGTTCTGGGGAGGCTAAAGTTAGAGGTAAATGAGTTCAGTGTTCAAGACCAACCTGAGCTACACAATGAAACCCTGTCTTTACAATAATTGATTTATTATCACTTTCCAGAGATGGGAGTGTGTGTGTGTATGTGTGTGTGCATGTGCATATATATAGGTAAAGCTCTAGAAAAAACACACTAAGCTACAGCAGTGATTACTGAGAAGAGAGCTAAGTGAGATTAACTTAGTTGTAGTCAGCAAGAATGCTGTTTTTATGTATTATGTCTGTAATTAACAACTGGATGGTGAATGGTGAAGAGGTAGGTGAATGGATCTTCCACATATCTGCTCACTTAATAAATCTAAAAATATTCTAAGAAGTACAACAACTATAAAACAATTTACTTTAAAACTTAAGAAAACTTTAAAGGCGTCAGAGACATCCTATGTAAATAATAATTCCATTAGGCTGCATTGAGGAATGTATAGTTCTGATGATGTAACTAAAGTGCAGCTCAGGGCCTGTGGCAGGTATTGTCCCTTAACCTCAGTGAGCATCTCCTTTGGCCACAAGAGCTTCTTGTATGTGGGAGTCCTTTTACTTCCAGAAAGTTATAAAACTGCAAATCAGTTCTTATCACCTGTCTGAGGGCAGGTCTATGCTGTCTGGTGGAACTGGTGTTGGGAAGATCACAACATATCCACAACAGGCCCTCAGATGCCAAGGGTCGAACCACAGTGTGTTAAGAAATTAAACAACCAGGTGGAAGGCACAAACCTGATGGAAGACATGGTATCTTAGTCAGTGTTCTATAACTGTGAAGAGATGCCGTGACCATGGCAACTCATAAAAGAAAGTATTTGATTAGGGATTGCTTACATTCAGAGGGTTTTGTTCATTATCACCTTGGTGATCGGAAGTGTGGCAGCCTGCAGGCAGCCATGATCCTGGAAAGGTAACTGAGAGTTCTACATCTGGATTGTCGGGGAGCAAGAAGAGAGAGACACTGGGCATGGCTTGAGCATTTGAAACCCCAAAGTTCACTCCCAGTGATACATTTCCTCCAACAAGGCCATACCTCCTAACCCCTGTCTAGTAGCACCACTCCCTAAAAACCAAACATTCAAATATACGAGTCTTTGCGGACAACCACACATGGTTTACACATCACAGTCTGTATTCCCTGTAACATGGATGTGGGGTGGTGACTGCAGAACACCCCTCTTCATCCTTGCATCACCCAGGCTGTTCTTCCCTTCTTAAATATGACTTGGCCATGTAATATGTTTTTGTGCCCCAGAAGCTTGAAAAAGACAGCACTCTGGAGCTTGTTTTCTTACTGCTCTTGGGAACCCCTTGTGCTACTTTGTGGCTCATTCCATACTGATAGGAAAAGGTTACAAGATGGAAAGCTCAAGGACCCCAGCACACAGTCACACAGATCAAGCTGCAGCCTATCAAATGTCAGACATGAGAGTGGGGCTATCCCATACCATTCAGCAGCCAGAGGACCTGCCAGCTCAACCTTGCATGTGTCATCAAAGCAATCAGAAATGAGTCAAAGCCAGACTAAACCAGAGAAGCTGCTGGTCAACCTACAGAATGACAAGCTCAATGCTTTAAGCTGCTAAGTTCTAGGCTAGAATGTTGCACAGCAAAAGTCAGCTAGAAGTAATGACGCCTCTCCCCATTCCAATTCCACTCTAAGGAAATTCCTCTAGGCTTCAGCCACAACACACTGTAGGTCCTCCATCGAACACAGGTTCCAGTGTTGGCCCAGAGATTAACTCCTATGCCTGTGAGCTACTGCTGCTAATATTTCTTGGCACTGAGTTGTTTCATTTTGCACCATCTTTGAGGGTTGCACTCCACTGTTGAGCAAACTCCCTGCATCCCAAAAGGTCCCTCCTCAGGGGTTGTCAGATGTGCAGTGTCCCATTATGCTGAATTAGGTGCAATGTACCCATTATGCTGAAGCCAGCTAGCTTGCTGGATGTCTCTGTGAAGACACACAGTCATGCCATGTCATAAGGAAGGACTCTGCCATAAGCCCGTCCTAACTTTCATCTGACAGTTAATGAACACAAGCCTGCAGAAGGCCAGCATGGTGCTTAAAAACACACAGCCAGGAAAACCAGAAGAGAACCCAGCGGCTCTCTTGGTCATGGTCCTAGCAAACACTGAAATGTGTACCTTCTGTTTCTACCTCTGTCTCACGCACTTGTGGGGAGTATACTGACAAATAATTCCAGAGTGTGTTTGGCTTCTTGACATTTATGCACCTCCATAACAGACTGTTTGCCTTGCGGCACTCTTCACTGCCTTCCTTAAAGTGCCAGTTTCCATTTTCCTAGGACATTGCTTTCTAACTGTGATTAACACATGCCATCTCTTACTGTAGGAAAAGAATTTCCTCCCTGTGCTATTGAAGTCTATAAAATAATGGAGAAAGTTGATTATCCAAGGAATGAAAGTGGAGAAGTGACTGCTGTTATCCATCCTAATCTGCAGGTAGCATCCGTTTCTTTGAAATACTGAAAATAATATCCTACTTTGGGGTATAATTGTACTGTCCATACAGCATTTTGTGCCCATTAGCTAATTTATTAGTATTTAAAGTATCACATCAGTCGGGCTTTCATCACTATAATGAAATAAATGACAGAAAAAATCTAATAAACTGAAAAAGGTGTTATTCTGCTCACCACTCTGGAGGTTTGAGTGGCTGTAGTACTTTGGGGTTGCAGCAAAAGCACATGGTCAAGAAAACTGCCCAGGCAAGGATGTGAGTGTTTGCAGGACAGGACCACAGCCCTCTCCAGAATCCTCAGTGACCTAAGGGCTTCTCTAGAGGAACCATTTCCTACAGATCCACATCTCTTCCTGGTAAGACCACTCTTAGGAACCAAGCCTTTAACATCTGGGCCACTGGAAGACACTACCCACCCCAAACTATAGCAGGGAGGGCCCCAGACCCTCTCTGGGTATTTGCCGCACATAATGTGTGCTGGCTCTGCGGGCACATCCATGAGTGTGGCCTATAGTCTCATGTGATTAATAGTCTGGAAACACTGAAGTCTGATGTACTATCTAGAAATGATGTTAGCCAGATACTGTAACCTCATAATGGGGGAGAGAGGCATCCAAACAAGACTTCCAGAATTGAAAATGCCTACCCATGTGCAATTGTAAGGAAAATTATATACATTTTATTTGGGTTTTAACTTTGTTTGTTTTGGGTTTTTTTTGTTTTTTTGTTTTTGTTTTTTGTTTTTGTTTTTGTTTTTTTGAGAAAGGGTTTCCCATTGCTTCCCAGGCTGTCTCAAAGTCATGATTTTCCTAACTCAGCCTCCCAGATTTGGGATTACACTACCACACCTTGAAGTAGTTTTTAATTTCTGAGCCCTTATATTCTTATATTAGAATAGACATTGAGCATGGTATTGTGGTGCATGCTGATAATTCCAACACTTGGGAAGATGAGACAGCAAGATTACAGATTTGAGGCCAACCTGGGTTACAGTGGGAAATCTTGTCTCCAAAAGAGAGGAGATGGGAAGGCATAAGGATGGAATATCAAAAGAGGAAAAGAAAAATCAGAACTGTCCCATAGAGACACAGCTATAAGTGACTGATCTCTAACTAATGTTCTCAGCCGCTGGCCACATACTTGACACCTCTCTGAACTTGTTTTTCTGGGACATTCCTGACATGGTCCCATGACTCTCCTCTGAATCCCAATATCACACCTTGCCTGGTTTAGTCAACAACAGAGTGAAGAAGCTCTCAGGGCAGTTAGGAGACTGAAGTCTGGAGAGGTCAAAGGAAAAGGCAGGGAAGAAGAGAGATCTCAGACAGCTACAATAACTACTCCATCGTTAGTGAAAGAGGTGAAAGGGTGAAAGAGACCCAGAGGGCTATGTAATGCAAGGCTTTTCAGCCATGAATACATATCACCTAGAGAGCTTTCTATTTAAAAAATAAATTCTTATCTCATAAAATACATTCCAACTACAGTTTCCCCTCCCTTCACTCCTCCCAACACCCCCACCTCCACTCTCCCCCAGACATTTCCCTTCAAAAAAGAGAACTTTCTAAAAACTAACAGTGCCAAGCATCTCAGCTAATCTGACACTATTGGCTTGAGTATCCGTGGTTGAAAACCACTAATCCAATTCAAATCCCTACTTAATGGCTCTAATAGCCATCAGGCAACCTCATAAAGCATCCTGCCCACAAATTCAGACCAATAGAGCATATCCTGCCTTTAGCTTCATGGAAGCCAACTGGAAACCGGAGGAGCCATGAGCAATGGTCTTTAAAGACAGTGTGTGCTAGAGAGGAAGAAAACAAACTCAGGAAACAGGCATCTGACAATGCCACAGCAGCCTCAAACACGGGCCTATTCAAGTGTATTCTCCTCAGTGACATCCTTCAAAGATACAAAAGCAGTCCTGGGGAGGCTGAGAGGCAGGATGAGGACAGTAACCAACTTGATTAGTGTTGTGTCCTAAAGTCAGAAAAGATGGTTGGAATTGCTAGACCATATGGAAGGGCTCAAGCCAGGTCTGGTGGTACAAGCCTGTAATCCCAGCTACTTGGGGAGGCTAAGGCAAGAGGAGCACAAGTTAAAGGCCTTCCTTGGTCACAGAGTAAGTTCAAGCCACCCTGAGCAAACCAGTGAGACCCTTTCTCAAAGAAAAAGACAGAAAGATGGCTTGGAGTATAACCCAGTGGTAGAGCTAGCATGTGCAGAACTCTAAAGTCAGTTTTCAGTCTCTCTCTCTCTCTCTCTCTCTCTCTCTCTCTCTCTCTCTCTCTCTCTCTCTCTCT
>JAQHUG010000322.1:124021-157620 GCA_028555095.1 Dicrostonyx torquatus
TCTCTCTCTCTCTCTCTCTCTCTCTCTCTCTCTCTCTCTCTCGTTTCTTTAAGAGAGATTGATAGGTTGTTATCTCAGTAAATACATTTGAATATCTACTAATCCTGTTCTCCCTGGGATGGAAGATTCAGGATCTGTGTTTCTGAGATGAGGCTAACTCCTCTCACTGGTACAAGAGTATGCTAGCCTCCCAAGTGATTCTGAAGTGCAGCAGTGAGAAAAAGTACTGTGGGCGGCTATCCTCAATTTCAGTCAATTTATTAACATGAAGATTGTTTTTCAGTGGGTCTCAGCAGGGGGTGGAGTTCTACTTTTCTAACAGCCTCCCTAGTAATGCTGATGAATGCAGAGAACTAGACCCACCCTGGTCTAGACAGTCATCTTAGCCAACTCCCCAGATGTTTGGCCAATACAGCAACGCTGGAGATGCTCCAGGGCTCCTGTGGTCTGAAGCATTCGTGTTAGAAGGCTCACATACATATCAATGCATCCCTCTTGTATCTTTTCAATAGAGAATGTCTTTTTTAATGGGCAATATTAGTCATCTACAGTCTGACAGAAAAAAATTAAAAACAGAAGGAAAAGCCAAATGTAATTGATTAATGTATTTTGATGTCTCCTGAGAGGATCAAGACTGGAAACCGTTACACCCTGGAGATCCCGTGTTTGTGTTTCTTGATGGAAAGACTATGACACTGGGTGGAGACTGTACCGTGTACCCGGTGTTTGTGAATGAAGCTGCATATTATGAAAAAAAAGAAGCATTCGCAAAGACAACCAAACTAACACTCAACGCAAAAGGCATCCGCTCCACTTTGCACTAAAATTCACTGACAGCTCACAGTTCCTGGGAGTCTTACAAGCCTCCAGGACTCTGTAAACGCCCCCAAGAGCAGGGTTGTGCCTTATCCTAGTTCTTTTCCTCAACACTTGGTCCCATGCCTCAAGCAGTAAGCATCCAGACCAGTTTCTGAAATAAAAGACTAAATTAATGAATGTCTTTCAAATATATTTTGAATGAGTTACATACTGCTCATTCAGACAAGTGTGTTTTTGGTTTCTATGTTACATTACATTGCATTGCATTCTGGTAGCTTTAACATAGCTTCACATTCAAAAAATAACATTGAAATCAATGCTACATGCAATTTACCATGTAGCAAGACAGTAAGATAGATTGAATGCACATTTTTAAGTGATGCATGAGTGCTACTAAAAACTAATACTATAGAATATTTTTAAGTTTTGACTTCTTTAGAGTCTTCAGAATTTCTAATTATATGTGATGTTATTTATGGCCATGGTACCCTGAATGAGTACTGTCTAATTAAACGTGATTTTTTTTCTTTTACATATATTTATTTATTTATTTTGTGTGTGTATGTGTTCATGCACTCAAATTCAAGCCACAATATATATGTAAAGGTCAGAAGACAATGTTCAGAAGTGGTTTCTCTCCTTCCACCATGTGGATCCCAGGGACCAAACTTAGTCATGACTATAAGCACCCATACCTTAATAAAAGTCTATAAATTTTTATGTGTATGGGTGTTTTCCTGCATGTATGTTTGTGCACCATATGTGTGTCTGATGCCCTCTACAACCAGAAGAATGTGTCAGATCTCCTAGAAGTGAAGTTATAGACAGTGTGAGTCACCATGTGGATCCTGGGGATCAAACTCAGGTCCTCTAAAAGAACAAACAGTGCTGTTAACTACTTAGTCATCTCTCTAGTCCACTGTTAAATTATTTTAATCTATATATATTATCTATACATTTTAATATATACATATATATTTAATCTATACATTGTATAATTTTACCCACTTTCAGTTATATTTTATTTTGATTGAATCTATAACAATTTACATATCCAGTCCCCCTCATTTATAAAATGAAGGTGATCATTATAATGTCAACATAATAATGGTATCCCTGTTAGGATTAAGCAACTAATGAATGCAAGCACTTAGCTCAGTGCCTAGTGCATTTCATCAGCTATTCAAGATTAACACAAAAGGCCCTTCATGGTCTGCCTCTCCATCCCCACAACCTCCAGACTCATCTCTTCTTTCCTGTTCTTTCTGTTCCAATTTCTTCATGTTGTTTTGTTCCTATATGCCTTCACCCAACTAGTTCCTCCTCTAGAATTTTCTCACCTTCCTGCAATTTCCCCCTCCCCAGACTGATCTTGCCCTGGCCTATCATTCAAAATGCAATTCAGCTCTCATTGTATGTGCAAAGACTTTTGAATCTCCCTCTGTCTCACTCAGTTACTCCTTTGCCTTCCATCTCACCATGACAACATTAACACTATCTTTATCAGTATCTACAACCAGAATGTGCCAAGAAAGGTTGGTAGAATAAATGTGTACATCAGACACATGTCTCTACACAGACACATTTTGAGGATCACTTATGTATACTATTATATCATCAGTAAATAGCGAAAGTTTGTCTTCTTTTCCAATTTGTATCCCCTTGATCTACATTTGTTGTCTTATTGCTCTAGCTAGAACTTGAGGTACTACATTGAATAGATATGTAGAGAGTGGACAGCCTTGTCTTGTTCCTGATTTTAGTGGGATCTATTGAGCCAAAATTATCTCCGGGCCTGTACCTCAGGTAACATGAGGGTCCTGCTTGTTGGGGTTTCTGTCCCGCCCAGTACCCCACAGCCCGCAAGCCCCAAAGAAAATCACACAGAGAGTCTACATTAGGTTATACACTGATTGGCCCATTAGCTCAGTCTTCCTACCAGCTCCCATAACTTATATTAACCCATTGTCAGCCACATGGCCAGTACCTTTTCTCAGCTGGGCTGCTTACATGTTGTCTCCTTGGAGATCTGCGCAGGAATGCCAGGGAAGCTTCCTGCTTCCCAAATCTCTTGTTCTCACCTCCTGTCTGGTTTTCCCACCTATACTCCCTGCCTGGCCAATCAGCATTTATTTAAAACATGATTGACAGGATACAGAATTGTCCCGCACCACTATAGGACAGAAAAAAGCCTGGCTCAAGTTCAGGGCCTGTAGGACAGAGAAAAATCTGGCTCCAGTTTGAGTGAAGATGAGACAGCAAAAACTAGCTCCTCTAGCCAGATGCCCCTCTAGCCAGAGGGAGGGTTTGACTGCCTCTCATTGGCTGGAGGTACCCCCACATCACAGGATGTCACTTAACATATAAACTGAGTTCCTGTTTTACTTGGCTCCTATTGTCCTGCATCTTGGGGCTGTGGGATGGGCAGATAGAGCACTCACCTTTCCCTGGGGAATAAGGAGGCTCAGGAAGCCTAGCAGGATCACTTTGAGTTTCTCTCCGTTTAGTTTGACCTTAGAGAGTTGGGATAGTTCCTCTTGTTCTTTGCAGTACCCACAGCACATAACACAATGCTGGCACAGCAGGAGCATGACAAGTTGTTGTCAGTCAAATGAGAACTGATCTAGTGAGTATGAAACCATCTCGAAGGCCTTCTCTGGAAGAATGTGCTGTTGAGTCTCCTGGGCGATGCTGAAACCACAGGAGTCCACCGGGACAGGACCAGGGACCCACAGACAGTCATTGTATCAGGAGGAGAAGCAAGTGAGAAGAGGCAGTGAGAAGAACTCTAGAGGCAATGATCAAGGATTTGGTGCTGAGAGGTACAAGTCAGACACACATAAGGGCCAGAACAAGGCGTGTCTGAAAGGCCTTGTGCACATCCCCCACAGAAAGCCTGAAGGAGAACAGCTTCTTAGGGGACTCCTAGAGCTTTTGGGTATCGCTACCTTCCCTCCTTGTCACTTAACCTGCCGAGATGCCTCTTCCACCCCAACAGAGCCACATGAAGCTGATACAGTTTTTGGCAGGTTGTGGTTCCTTAATAGGTATCAAGTCAGTGATAAGTGAACACCTATCAAGGATATCACAGTGCTCAGCACTCCCGCCTTGTGATTTCACAGTCCTTAGCGCTTCTGAGGGGGATTTTACAGTGCCTATCATAGGAAGGGACTCCTGTAGAAGATTCTAACCATGGTTGCCACCCAAGCTTAGTAGGTTTCATAGTGCACAACAAGAACACACTCCATTCAGATCCACAAAATAAAGGACATTGACCAAAATGGTACATCTTATCAAACCAAAAGAGAAGGCTGACATTTCCTGAATTTAGCCAAAAAATAATAATAGAGATTTGATTCAAAAACCAAGTCAATCAAAACCTGGAGTCTATAGGAGGTTGCTATATTACAATTTGGGGAAAAACATAACTAGAGCCACAGTAGCTATTGATAGGTTAATTTAGTTCAATGCAAGCATCCTATTTTAGGAAAGAAATCTACTAAATGAAAAAATTGACTTTTGCCACATCAAATGACATAAGAACTCACCAAGAAATGGTATTGCATGGGTGTGGATACAGGCAAAATATAGGTTTGATGGTCAAAAGTTGAAGGTATCCCCATCCGATAGTCTCCACTTTCACTGCCAGCTAGGAGACTAACCCAACTACAGACATGGAAAAGGAAACAACAAAGTTACCAGTGACAGTTTTGAGGTAGCTACTGGAAAACAGAACCAGACAACTGACGAAGGAAATGGAGAAGCCACCAAGAGTGTTACAAAAGTGACTGAAGACAGAGGATGCGAAAACGTGTGACACATCCTATACAATAAATATTCATATCCTCCCCTTTCTACCACTTTTTGATTATTTATACTCGTATTCTCTATTAGTGCCCATAAAGAGTGTCCAATTTTAGTAGAATTGGGACTAAGTCCTCACACTCAGTAGAGACATGTTTATAGAACTGGGCTGGATCCCTTCCTTTCTGTAGAACTGTACTTTCCTGGTCAGAGATGGCAAAGGCAGCATCTCTTGATAATGGTTTGACTAAACTTCGGAGAACCTGAGTATTTGGGCCAGAAAAAGAATTACAACTTTTGCACACTGTTCCACTGCCTCCAGGTCTTGATTTCCCTGCCCACTAAACTGTGACCTATAGTCACCAATTTAGAAAACTATGTTATTAAGGTAACCAACCTGAATGAAAGTGCTTTGTAATGTAGCTGACCAAAAAGACTGTGATTCTTTAAGCAGGTAATTTTTCACAGTACCAACAGTCATTAAATGATTGTACCTAATGACCTATTCATTTTAGCCACAGAAATATGTCCTACAACAGGCATTCCACCTTTTTTCTATGAGCCCACCCAGAATATCACCATTAATAGACTATTCCTAAGTTATAGACAAAATCTATTTAACCCAGGATGTGACTATGTGCAATTCCCACTTTTTCGCCTTCCTTCCAGAGATAGAAGGAAAGAATTTTTTCTGAATCTAGTTATTCAATAAACTAAGAAAATAAATAATCAAATGTAGTGTTCCACCTGATAATAAATTAGTTGCAATTTCTGTAATCTATTACCACAAAAGCAATGTTTTGGGATCAAATAAAGGACTCCCATCCTATGAGATAACCCAAAAGAATGAAAAATTCCCAAACATAAGCGTTAGGCTGATAGCAACTCTCAATGCCTCATCATGGAAATCCTGGGTGTTAGTAGGAAGTTATGCCTTCTTGTATCAAAGAGAAGTCATGGGTTGCATGTATGCAAGAGAAACAGCAAAACATGATGGATGGAGTTGAGAAATTGGAAGGCCAGAACTGCTAACATCATCTGACTGTGACTTCCTATAACGACTTCAAAGGTCACTGAATAAGGCTGGAGAGATGAGTCAGCAGTTAAGAGAACTTGCTGATCTTGCAGATGACCAAAGATGGATTCCCAGCACAGCTCACAAACACCTGTAACTCCAGATCCAGATCTGGTGCCCTTTTCTGGCTTCCATGAGCACAGGCATGCACATGTGTATACACAGACATACACATATAAATCTTATACAACACATAAGATTGGTCTTATTTTAATTTTTTGTCATGAAATATCTTTTATTGGGAAACATGAACAAACCACCTGTGCACATGACTCCAGTTAGACATTGCATGCTTCCTTCTTTTGCCTTATAGGATCTTGACTTTGTGGACCACTGGCTTGTTCATTCCCCCAGTAGAGCCTTCACTAACTTGGTTCTGTTTCCTCCAGGCTCAAAATAAAATCAAACTCTTCTTGGGTCAAAGGCTGAACTGACAGTCTCTGGCGAGGGAAGAGAGTCATGCTTTTTAAGGGGCCACCGGAAGCTTTGTGGGTGTGGTGATGGGCTTTCAGCTCCTCCAGGGGGGTGAAATGCTTCATCTTTCAAACCATCGACCATTTAGGGTTGTCCTCTTTACTGGATGGGTCATAAAGGGGATTATTTTTTTCAAATTGTGTGTGGTCTGGATAGGCCTCCTTTATGATCTTCATAAGTCCCACAATGCCTGGCTGTTTACAGTTGCTATGATAGAAGAAGGCTTCTTCCTCCAACTTCACGGCCATGAGGAAGTTCCAAGCCTGATAGTTGTGAACACCATCCCAACAAGCTGTCTGCTTGGGCTGTGCTTTGAGATCCTCAGTGCTGAACTTCACATCAACACCTTTCTCTAGCCGGCTTTCTGTCTTGAACCATTTTTTGTTTTATGTGCCTTGGTGTTTTGCCTGCATGTATGTCTGTGTGATAGTGTCAGATCCCCTGGAACTGGAGCTACAGACAGTTGTGAACTGCCATGTGGGTGCTGGGAATTGAACACAGGTCCTCTGGAAGAGCAGACAGTGCTCTTAATCACTGAGCCACCTCTCCAGCCCCAGGGTAAAATTTTTTTAATTCAAACAAAGTTGTCAAATACGTCAAATAAGATTTCAGATATGTATGTGCTTTGAGATGTAGACGCTGCATGAGGGTGATGTATAATGCAGCATGCTAGCTCAATCACTGAACGGGTCTAGTAGCAATGTTTTAGACTCAAACACCAACTTACTGTTATCCGTTCCTGTTAAGAAACACTCTAAGATTTCTAGTTGGTCTTCATAGTCCCACAAGCAATGCAATGACAAAAACACGGCCATGACATGACAAAATAAATATTTATTAGAAATCAAAACTATTTTCTTAATGAGGCCAAAGTAGTTTTCCTCTTTACGATTTCTTGAACATGTAGTTTCACATATACAACACTAAAAACAAGTCCATAAGTTAAATTTTACAAGAATCAGGAACATTCAGTGAGAACAAGATGATAATTCTGTATCTGGAACTAAGATCACAGTAAATATAAAATAAGTTAAAAATGTGTAAGTCAATGCAGAAGTCAAGTATGGCTTACAGACTCTGGTGAGGGCCTGTCTCCCTGAGCCTCACTCAGAGCCAAAGGAGACAGTCACCAGGCCCTAAGGAAGGAAAGGATCCTCAATAATACTGTACTCTCTTGGGCAGGTGCCTAAGAGCTCAATGACTTCACAGTACAACTTTTTACTCCTTCCCCCGACACTGGGAAGGAAGGTGAGCACCTGTGTTATTCCAGACACACAACATAATGTCTAGAATACAGAACTCTTCCTGGGGAAATGTTCAACTAAAACAGGGTTTACATCTACTGTCTGAGCATGCTCAATCCCATACCTGGAAAATCTCTTCTCCCTACATTACTGAAATGTAAATCATGGAGTTTTAAGGTGTCCTGATAGGCACATAGAGTCAGTGGTGTATATTGCTGTTGTCATTGCTGTTATTTTGTTATTTGTGACTTTAGGCACATTTGACATTCAGACGTAAAGACAATGCTAACTTCCATGACATGTGAAGGAAAAAAAAAATTAGCCCCTGAATGTGCCAACTACAAAAACACCCAATGATGAAAACTGTGCAGAAGGATACCTGTGGCCCAGATATCAGGACATGCTAGCCTCACCTGCTCTGACATGACTTTGGACAAGTCTATGTTCATTCTGGAGCCCGAATGTCCAGGTGTATGGTGAGGGATTTGAACCTTTTGAGCAGGATGCTTTTTGTTGAGCTTCCCTTCCTTGGTTTGGTGAACCTTCTTAGCTTGACGATCTGGGCTGAAAGCCTTTGGGGACTCCCACATTTAGACAAATATCCAATTCAGAAATGGTTTTGCCAACAAATTCCATCCAAATCCACAGAAAGCAAATCTCCACAACACAAAAGAAGACAGAGGTCCAGCTCGTTATTTCTATCTGCCCAGCTTCTGCAGTCTTCTATCCAAGTGGGACATGCAGAGCTAAGTGATTTTATCTACCAACTTCCAGATCAAAGCAAAGCTGGAATCCTAGTTCCCTAGAGCCAATAGTTGCCCTTCAAACAAAGACATCTGTTCAAGATGACTTAGGGGAATTCCAGCAATATAATACTGGTTTGTAGAATATCTAGGAACCTTAAATTTACCTGATTGCTTCTTCAACATCTTCCCCCATAAGTGCTCAGCCCGTTTCTTGAACACTTCTGAAAGCTGAAGCAGCTGTTTACCGATCTGAACCATAATCTTAGTCTAATTCTCTCACTAATCCTGACCATCAGGAGCACATCTGCTCCTTCTGCCCATGATGTACCCCTCAAATATTCTCTTTTCCAGGGACACAAACATGCTTTGTCATCTTCCCTTCCCTGAGTGTGATCTTTGAGCACTAGAGATCTGGAAGTTGAGCAGGCAGTGGCTGCTGCTGGCTGGGCAGTCTGCGGTGCTGTAATCATCCACAACCTCTCCTCCACCTGGCCAAGCAGGATGGAATCGCCAGCTACTCATCTGCCCAGCTAACCTTCCAGAATGGAGAAACCTGCCAGAGTGAACGAACTGCTTTACCTGGTCCCCAGTCCGGTTAGCTCACCAAATGCCAAGTTTTCTAAAGACCTAGCTTATTTCTGATCCCTTTAATATTTTTTTAAATCTTCATAATGATCTGTAATTCTATCTCAAGCACTTCCATGTGAACCTTTTTTACTAAATACTGGAAGGGAAGTGATATCGCATTTCCAGTCACTGGGAAAATTCTCCAGTCTCCAAACTGACTCTGAAATTTCAAGAAGAAAACTCTGAGGCTGAGGATGTGCAAATAAGCCCCAAGCCAGGCAGGCCTTCTTTCCTCAGAAGCCATCTGCTACAGTTTCGAAATTCACAGTTAAGAAAAACGTGAGCTAGTGGGGCAGCTCAGGTGTCTTGCTGAATCCCTCCAAGGGAGACACTGACGTGCGCTCATCACTTCTGAGTTTTAAGACCTGTAAATAAATCAGCTGCTATTTCTGACTCAGCTACAGTGAGGCCAGCACTGAGTGAGACTGGAGGAGGATGGTGCCCAAACCCCTCCCCCAGTCACAGTCTGTCTCCCTCAGGCTTTACGTTGTTGGGACTCTAGCTACCCTGAGGCCTAGTATATAATACTTACATCCAGTCCAAAAGCCCAAATCTAGTTCTCAGCTTTTAAAGTTGCTTACTTCATCTGAAGTAATTTTCACTCAAAACTGAAATGTCTTTCCTGAACTAAAAATAAAAACCGTGTGTCAATTCACTTTTAAAAACATCTCTCAGTTGGAGACAGGTTTAACCTTGGATTTCATTCCAAGGATGGAATCTAGTTTCCTGTTTGCTGGAGGCTCTGGAAGGGCATTTCCATAGCTCACTGCCCTCCTCCCCCAGCAGATCTGACTTAGCTCGGGTCCTCTGCATATGTATTCTGGTACAGGATCAAAAGTCTAGTTGGGGAAGTAAAGAAGTCTGGGTTGGAACTGGCTCCAACAATAGGGCTATTCCAGGAAAAAGTCTACTCGCCTCCTCAGACTCCAGTTCCTCCCTTCCCCAGCACATGTGTCTTAGAGCCGAGCCAATCTGCAGGTACCTCACACTGGACTTCAGGAGACTTCCAGACTCAGGACTGCTGGCCAAGAATTTGTACTGACCTTCCTCAAGCCACAAAACCCAAGGTGCTTTCCTTTCAGACCCTGGCTGCTGCTCCTCAGCAGCCACCTGTCGATGTGAGGAATGTTTGTTTCTAATCCAGCATTCTGCACAGCACCTCAGCACCAGGACTCGGCCTGCAGCATCAGGACCAATCACAGTGTCACATCAGCTCTAAGCTATGCTTCTACACCGACGTTTCTGGAAATTCCTCTAGTTCATCAAGTGCATAGAGGGTTGTTTTGCTATTGCTCCTGGAAGAATCTTGGATTTTGTTCACATCCGCTACAGGGAGGGAACAGAGAGAGACATGAGCTTAGAAGTTCATCACTCTGTACCCTGTTCCTGTGTGTTAGTGCAATCTTTTTTCCTGGCAGTGCTGAGGATTGACTTCAAGGCCTGAGCTATATCCCAGCCCCCAACCACTCAGTTTTCAAAACCTATTCTAAATAGTGCTATAGAGAGTCAGAGCTGGAGAGGACCTCCAATTACACTGGTGGGAAAAGCACATGATTTACATGAAGTCATATGATCCAGAACAGAGGGTCCCACACCACCTCACAGCAATAGTACCTGTCCGTCTTATGGGCCCTGGATCTTCATTAAGGAAGGACACATGTGTTTTCCATTCAGTCCACTTCACCTCGTTGATCCTGCATGTATGACCGTTGTAATCACTACTCCATGATTGCATCTCAGTAAGCAAACACATTTGGGATGTTCCAGTCTCTACATAGCTCCTGTTCTGACTGACACAGATATAGGGATGTCCAACCTCCTGTTTGCTGATCCTGCCTATCTCAAAGACTACTGCCCCACAGCCCTCCCTCTTGGTTACCGCAGACACAGCCGGAAGTCCTCATCTGCTACTTTGCACAGCTCTCCCATGCGGAATCTGCTTCTCAGCCATTCTGGTAGCATTTTCTCAAACTCCAAGATGGTCCTGGCTCTCTAGGGAGATAAAGAAGCCTAAACTAGCTTCTTCAAGCTTGCTCCGAGAACCCTACTCCAGAGGAGGGTACACCCTCAGGTACCCCATCTAGTAGTTCACTCCAGTCCCACTTGTGCTTAACGCATAGGTCTTGACATTTGAGGTAATCTACAGAACTCAAACATGAAAAAGCAGAAAACTTGGGGACAGACGGTTAAATTGCTTTAAGGTTGACATAAATAGTATATTTGGACACCAGGAGCCTCTTTTGAAAGGTTGGGGTCCTTGGAGCTGCAGGTGAAGGAAAGTTCAGAAGTCAAACATTCCCACACTCTCTCCCAGGCTTGAACTCCATAGAGATTTTCCTGTTTTTGAGTCCAGTCTTCCTAGAACACTGTGTACAATCCAGCTAAAAATGTTCTGATAACTGGGAAGCCTCTATGTCAAACCAAAGCTTCTCTCCCTGTAGCCCTGTGTGTCTGTCCCTTGCAGGCATCTCTGCAGATATCTGAAGGGATGCTCTCCTCCTCAACCCCTACTTTCAAAAGCCACTTCCTAAGTGACACTGTTTCTAATCAGCTCACAGTTCTGGTCATCACCACGGGACACTATGAGTTGTTCTCAGGAGTGAGAAATGATAAAGTCCAAATAGAACAAAACAGAAATGTCACTTCCATTGTTTCAGAACCTTCCTTCTCCTGCTTCAACCTGAGGTCACCTTTCAATGCCCACATATCATGGGTGACAAGGAATAAAGCGTCACCAAAAGCCTGCATTTCCCTGCATGTGCTGTTCTTCAAAACCGAAAGAACCTACATTAAGGCTTAAGAAGATTCTCAGGATGTGTCCCATACCCACTAGTGCTGATGGCTGTGCAAGACCTCAAGATGAAGTGCTGAACAAAGTCCCAGTAGAGGCCTCTGTCCCACTCACCTGCAGGCGCCAGATCCGCTCACTCTCTTTGGAGACATTTTCCACTGTCTCGCCCATCAGGGCAATGAGCATGTTGAGGAGGAGGACGAAGGTGAGGATGACATAGGTGATGAGTAGGAAGAGAAAGAGGATGGGGTAGGTGGAGTTCTGCTGAATGTTCAGGTCGCCCAGACCTATGGTGAGCTTGAAGAGCTCCAGCACCGCATCACTGAAGCTGCCATAAGAGCTGCAGTCCTCTTTGTCTTTGGAGCACTTCTCAATCAGCGAGGCCAGTGCTGGGGGGACAAAACAGATGACCTTGGGCTCTCTGATGGCTGGCTACTCAGAGAACTCATGTGTTTGCGTGTGTGCACTGCTGCCCCTCCTTCTGGCATCTCAGCTCCCATCTCTCCTCTTCTCCATCTCATGAGGCTGGTTTTCCTGCCTAGCCTCCAGAAATCTCTTTCTGTCAACTGAAGCCCACCCTCTTCTCCCCTCCTCTACCCCCAGCTTGGCTCTCACTCATTCACAGCCTACCATGGTTGTGAATTGCCCTTTGTATGAACCTGGCTCCATATAGACTAAGGTTCTGGCTCTATGTACCTGAGTGGTATCCCCAAAGACTGTGAGATCCTGCATCCCTTCTTGACGTAGTGCTAAGAGTTCCCTGTGAATAAGATTGGGCTTGCTTTTCTCTTCTGTGCAATATACCACAGTGGTTTGTTGCAGGATGAGCAAATGGGCAGGCCCATGTGTGAGTGAATGCTTGGAGGAATAAGTGAACAGGTGAAGGGTCAAATACACAAGCAACATTTGTCCCGGCAAAGGCATCAGACAGATGAGAGCAGCTGCTTAATTTAAGTCAACAGTCACTAAAGGAACAAAAACAACACCCACAAAATTGACATGGAGGAAAACATGCCAAACATGCCATCTCTTTATGCAGTGGTTAGAAATAAAATTGGGTTATGCTGTTCCCACTGGGTTTTAAAAAGTGCCTCTATATCTCTGGCCCCCCACAAACTGTAAGCTCTCACAGAGATATCTGAAGCAAACAGTGAAAGTCACAAGATGTGGAAGCCAGAGGAAGTTACCTCACTGTACCAGGTTGCTCCTAGTTTTTGAAGACTACCCATCAAGTTTCTGTGAACTATCCCCATCTGTAGAATGGGTAAAAACATCCACTGAGTCTGTCTCAGATTATGATGGATGTGAAAGTCTGGGAAAACCACAGACTGGATGGGTAAGAGTGACAGCCAGGAGTTAATCCATGGAGTCAAGGGTGATGACACCAACTTTGTCAAGCTGCTGAGAGAAGGAAAAAAGATTCTGCTTGGCAAACACCAATGTGGCAAGTACTGCATCGTCACTGCTGAGGCTGCCGTGTGTTTTGCAATTCTGATATCCGGATAAAGTGCTTTATAAGCACGGGAGTCACTGTTAGTTAGGAAGCAATTACCTACTCCAAATCCAAGTAAGAACAGGATGTAAACAAACAAGAACTTCAGAACATCGTGCAAGATGACCTACAAAGAAATGGACATGATTCAAGTGTGAGGTGCGAGCACACCAGCGCTGTGCACCCATCTCCCTCCTACCCACCTTAACCCTGCCTTCACTCTGGTCATTCTCCTTCCCCTCTTCATCTCTTTGATGCTCCCCAGTTCCTCTGAGTGTCCCATCTCTATCAGGAAGCCTTCTTTCCTGCTTTGTTCCCTACCTTTCTTCCCTCAATCTCACCTCCCAGGACACAGTCTCGCTGAGTCTCCCTATGACTTTCTCAATGGAGTCTCACATCTGAGCCTCCCTGGGGGCAGTGGCATGCCCATGCCAACCCATACCAACTTCTGAGAACTGATTGTTGAATTTGCATGAGTGTTGTGATCATGGCCATTAAGAAGAACTGAACAAAACATTCAATTGTAGAATAAAGAAGTTCTGGGACTCTCATGAAAAATACCAAATTGTTTGGTTGAAGTGTGCCCAAAGCACAGGTCTCCAATGTTCTAAAACATATAAATGGTAGCTCTGCGGCCTGATGGCTGCATTAACTAGGTTGATATTGGTAGTCACTTCACAGTATATAGCTATACCCAATTCTACACTTTAAATGAACACATATTTTCAATAAAAGATAAGAACCCTGTCTCGAAAAACCAAAAATAAATAAATAAATAAATAAAAGATAAGAAAAAGTTGCAAAACTATTCAATCATATAAATAAAACTTAGTGGGACATGCCTATAACTCAAGTTTGTCAAGACTGAGGCATGAAACCCATGAGTTTATAACCAACCTGAGCTCTATATTAAGAACCTATCTCAAAATCAATTTTTAGTCAATAAATTTATAATTAAGCTACATTTTAAGATAATAGATATTCATAATTGAGAATTATCTGGTTAATTTCCTATATAATTATCTATGGGGGGGTATTTGTAGCTATTGTAACCAGAGAGCGGGAATAGTATTAACAATGTGCCACTGGGCATCTCTTCCCAGCTGCTAAGTGACACAATTTTAGCAACTGCAAATCTGCCATGGTAAGAATATTCACGCCATGACAATTGTCAATGCTACAAATATTTAAATCCTGCCGACAAACAAAATGTTCCTTGTTTTATTGATGTCTACTTCTAGAATCAAGACAATGGCCCAGAAAAAATGTCAAGGCAGATTAAACTTTAAAATGTGGCCTGTCCGCAACCATAGGAGGTAGATGTGGAGATCAACAGCTAAACAGTGTGCCGAGCTTCTGGAGACCAGTCCAAGAGAGGGAGGAGTGGTAATATGAGCAAAGGGGTCATGACCATAATGGGGACACCCACAGAAACAGCTAGCCTGAGCTAGTGAGAGCTCACTGACTCTGGACTGATAGCAGGCAAACCTGCATAGGAGCAAAACAGGCCCACTGAATGTGGGGGACAGTCGTGTGGCTTGGGCAGTCTGTGGGCCCACTGGCAGTGGATTTGTCCCTAATGCTTGAACTGACATTTTGGAGTCCATTCTTTTTGGAGGGATACCTTACTCAGCCTAGATATGGGGGCGGGAGGGCCTCGGTCCTGCCTCAAGGTGATGTGTCAGACTTTGTTGACTCCCCTTGGGAAGCCTTACCCTCTCTGAACTTGGGTAAGGGGAAGGTAGGAGTAGGAACTGGGATAGGTATGTAAAATGAGAAAAGATTTATTTTTTAAAAAAGTAAATTTAATAATAAGAAATAAAATAAAATGTGGGCTATCAGAAACTCTCAACAAAGTGCAGAGAATTAATAGTCTCCATGGAGGCTCAGCCACAAATAGGATACCATGTCCCCTCCCCACAAGGTTCAGGGACCACTGTGGAATAAAGGGCAGAAAGACTGTAAGAGCCAAAGGTCAGGGACGATTAGATGGAAACAGTGTCTTCTGGACATGCCAGGACCAGTGTGCCAAGGAACTGCAACTGTTGCCTGTAGAACAGCTGCATAAGATCAAGCCAGCCACCATTCCAGCATGGAGTGGGGGAGGGGTCACCAGCAACCCCAGTTGAAAAGCTATTGATAGTTGATGGCTTCTGGGGAAGAGAGGGTCCGTTTTTCTTTAAGAGTGGGGCTTTGCTAAGTTGATCACATTGCAGCAGATGTCTCCACACCCGAGAGTGTTGCACAGCACAAATTGGAATCATTAGGCATGTATATGTGTGTGTGGTTTTATATATTATATATGCATTATATATTATATACATATGTGTGTATATATTTGTGATTTTTTTTAAAGAAAAGAGAACGTGAAGTTAAGAGTGTTGGGTGAGGAAAGGAGACGTTTGGCAGAGGAGTCAGGTAACTATGACCAAAATACATAGTAAACACACATGAAATTTTCAAAGCGTTAGTTGGAATATTATATTTTTAAGTATAGGCTATCTCTTGCTGTTACATCGTGACTAGCACAGAATGTTACCAACCCTTCTGGAGCTTGCTAACAGTTATCCAGCTCAACAAAGCATTTGTTCTCTGCTTGACTAACAAGCTCCAGGCTAAGTCTCCAGGGCTTCATCTCACCTTGCTGCTTACAAAGTAAAATGTCAACCAGCCCGAAGGTCACATAGGAGCAATGCTCACTCATCAGGTGCCACCACAGGCTGGTGACATCCTTCATATAGTAAAAATGCATGATGAATGTATGTATGTATGCAGTGTATATACACTTGTCTATGTACCCATGTAGGCATGCACACGCACATATATCCCAAAGGGCAATTATTAGATATTTTTCCAGCACACCGATGCTCAAGGGTCAGAATATTTCCTTCATAAAGTGTGTTCCTATCCACTGCCCAAACATCCCAGGTGTTTTAAGAGCTGGACAGTTAACATCTGACCAAAACCCAATGAAGACTGGCATTTTGGAGAAAGTGCTGGATACTGAGTATCGCTTCAGATCTTAGCATCCACATCTGAAAAGTGGACACCCTGCCTTCAAAGGGGCTCTCTGTGCAGGTCCCAGCATACCTTCTGGATCATGACGCTGTACATGCCCATGGACTGGAAACCTCTCGTGTAGTAGAGCATGTTCGCCCAGCCCAGGGCCATGGCCAGCACGAGGCAGGCGAGGTATTCTTTGTAGGCAAACAAGTACAAGAAGACAGACAGTATCACAAGCACAGCTTGGACAAAACTGTTCAGGAGACACAGGAGACAAGGGCCTTACTTCTCAGCAGCAGGCAGAGACATTCAACCCCCAAACTTTAACCTCTCGAAGGGTCACCCTGGTAGCCGATACTGATGAGATGTATAAGGCTGCCTGTCATCCCATTTGGCTGGGTTTGAATGCAGTGTAGATTGCATCATTAGTGGAAAAGCAGAGCCAGTGTGGACTTGTTGTACCCGGCTGTAACGTAAATATATATATACACATCTCCAGTATGCCAGCAGACTCTGGCATAGAGCCCACAATACCAGATGACTTGGAAATCACCTATATGTTATGATTCCCACATAGATGTGAGAAACACTAGGGTAGATTAATGATTTAATAAAGAGTGTGCTTTTAATAAAATTACAAATCTTCCAACATTCATACTCAGAAACTAATCATAATTTTAAAGTCTCCAAAAGCCTACTCTTCTATCATTTTAAGGTATAACATATACTAAATGAAGTAACACAGCTGGAAAATGACAGCTACTATCTTTCTACTTCTATGAAGTACCCAGCGTGACCAAAATCGGAGACTAAAAATAGGAGCATGGTTGCCAGAGGGGAAGACAGATGGAGTTAGGGTTTGCTCGGTCCAGAGTCTCAATTCTGCAAGAAGAAGAGCAACCTAGAGGCTGGGTGAAAAGCCGTGTACACTCCACTGTGCTTGAAAGTGGTTAATATGGAGGCTTCAGGGGTGGCGAGATGGCTCAGGTGGTGAAGGTGCTTTCTGCCAAGCCTGACAACCTGAGTTTGATTCCTGGAACTCACATAATAGGAGGAGAGAACCAACTCTCACATGGTGTCCTCTGACTTCAACTATGGCATGTGTCTTCCACCCTTCCTGCACACACACGCGCACACATACACACACACACACACACACACACACACACAAATAAATATTTTTAAAGTATTTTAAAGATGGTAGTTTTTGTGTGAAACATCATTGTGGAAGAGGTGGCAGAACAATTGCAAGAGCCAGAGGTTGAGGAGGCCTGCTGCAAAGCTATGTTTTCTGAGCATGACAGGGTTGTTATTTATAAGAATCACAGTGGTTGTGGCAGCAGGAATAAAGTCTGCACAAGATCAAGCCAACCAAAATTCCAGCATAAGTAAAGTAGGGGCCCACAAAGCCCCACCCATAGCTAAGGAGCTATTGGCAACTGATGGTTGCTGGGGAGGAAGAGTGTTTCCTTGGGTAGTGTGGCCTTTGATCGGCTGCCAGCCTTGTCTATATAGTGAGTTCTGAGCCAGCTACATAGTGAAACCCTGTCTCTGAAAAACAAACAAGTATATAAAATTGGGAGGGAGAAGTGGTAGAGGAATATGAGAGGTGGTAGAGAGGTGAGAGTAAAAGTAAGATTTGATGAAAATGTGTTATATACGTATATGAAACTTTTCCAAGCAATAAACATAGCATGCAACAAACACACATGATGAAAACATCCTCCTAAACAGTGCCTACACTTGCAGTTTGAAAGACATCTAACTGAAAACTCTTATGCTTCTAATGTCAGAGAGTTTCACAATTACAATGCCTCTAACCAAATTTAGGCCACAGCAAGCTTGCTTTTCCTGCAGGTGAAGAACAAAGGCCTGACTGATAAATGGCATTGAGCCCTACCCCCTTCTACCATAGCAAAACAAGGAAGAAACTGATGAGCAGGACAAAATGCACCAGGACCAGAGACCGTGTAAACAAATCTTCTCTGGAACTATCAAACCTCCTCAATAGTGGCAAGCACACATGTGCTCTGCGCTCTGGGGCAGTGTCTAACTGGCTTGTCCACTTACTAAACCTGTCCTTGGGGAATGAAGAACTCAGTTCATACCTCTAGAGCAGTGGTTCTCAACTGGTGCAGGAGAATTGTCTGTATTCTGTCAGTTATATTTTAAATAAATGCTCATTGGCTAATAGCCAGGCAGGAAGTATAGGCGGGAAAACCAGACAGGAAGTAGAGGTGGGGCAATGAGAACAGGAGTGTTCTGGGAAGAAGGAAGCTCTTTCCCCAGTCCTGCCTAGACCATGGAAGAAGCAGGATGTGATCTGCCCCTCTGAAAAAGGTACTGAGCCATGTGGCTAACATAGATAAGGATAATGGGTTAATATACATTATAAGAGCTAATACAAAGCCTAAGCTAGTGGGCCATTCAGTTTATAACTAATATAGATCTCTGTGTAATTTCTTTGGTGTTATTGGCTATGGGAACTGGGCAGGACAGAAACCCCAATGAGCAGGCCCTCATTTTACACTCAACCTTCCTAATAATGCAACCCTTTAATACAATTCTTTACGTTGTGGTGACCCCCCACATAAAATTATTTTCAATATTATTTCATAATGGTAATTTTGCTACTGTAATGAATCATTATATAAATATCTGATATTCAGGATGGTCTTAGGTGACCCCTAAAAAAGGGTTATTTAACTCCCCAAAGGGGTCGCAACTCTCGGGTTGAGAACCACTGCTCTAGAGGGCAGGTACACACTTAAAACTCCTAGGTAGGACTTGGAGATGGCTTGGCTGGCATAAAACTTCTGCATGAGCATGAGGACCTGAGTTCAGATCCCCAGCACTCATGTAAAACCACTGTGGCAGTGAGTGTTCACCATCCTAGCCCATGGGGAGACAGAAACAGGATCGGATCCTCAGAGCTTGTTGACTAGCCAGTCTAGTCACTCAGGAAACTCCAGATTCAGTGACAGACCATGTCTCAAAAAAGTAAAGGGTCTCAAAAAACAAGGCCAAGACTGATTGAGGAAGATACCCAACATCTAACTCTGACCTACGCACATACACATGTACTCCTGTATAAGAGCAGGGACATAACACACACACACACACACACACACACACACACACAAATTAGAAATATCAGTCTCCTACATATTCAGAAGAAAGACATCAATAGTGTGCCACAGTTGTGGAACCAGCATTCATCATCCTCAGCTATGACAGTACCACAGAGCCATGATGACCCTCTTCTCATTAAGGGAGGGGTCAGAGGAGACCTCAGTGTCAGCTGCATCTGACTTTATGCAGAGAGGCTGCTAAGCTGGGCCTTCTCATGGGAGCCCAGGGCCACCAACACAGCAACATCTGGGGCTCTGACACTGCCATACAGAAGACTGATTTCTTAGGTGCCTTCTAGTCCTGACCAACCAAGATCTCAGATGGCAACTTTAAGGTACCATTGAAGCTAGAAGGGATTGCCTTAATACACTGCTGTATGCAAACACCATCAGGACAGCCAAGCCTCTGTTTCTCTGGGGTCCCTGCCATTTTGGGCTCTGAGAGATGGAATCAGCCTTCCTGTGCCATCAGGATAGGTTCTGTTGTAGGGGCTCCTGACTCTCTTCACATACATCTACATACATCTCCATCTAGAAGAGGCAGAGGGGGTCTCTGAACTGTAATGATAGCAGGATGCTCAGATATGGATACAGGCAATGGGCTGGACAGACCTACTTACAAGACAAAATGAAACCAGGCATCTGACAGGATGGACTGTAGATCAGAGGGTCTCAGCAAGAAAATGGCAATGCCCTGGAGACAACAGAAAAGGAAGGCTTAACCCTCTTCCTGACCTCACACAGGGTTCTAGGAACCGCCCCCAGCGGGGATTCTGGGGGAGTTCTGTATGTGGTAGCTCAGGTGGAGTACAGGGGTGACCTGTGCCTGGAGGACATCACTGACCCCTCAGTGAGGGTAACCCCTCCCACAGGCTTCTCACTCCTATCCTCAGCCCAGAAATGGCAAAGCCACACAGTCACTATAGCTACCCACCAAATGTGGCCTAATTTGCAGCTTCTGAGCTTTTGCGCCTGCTGCTTCTCATGGCCTCCTTTCCGGTCCTACTGTACTGATGAAGCTTCCAGCCCTACTCCCACTCCCAGACAAGTCATCTCCCTCCCTCTAAACATGGTTCTGATCCACCTTACAGTCTCAGTGTTTGTGACCATTAGCTCCCTACCCAGCTGAGCTTAAGAAAGGCAAACTCCCTCCCTCCCTGTCACACATGCATCCCAGTGCCCCATATACAACAGGCTCAAAGTCTGTAGGTTGGTTCATTGGCTGGTTGAACGGATAATCAGGTAGGTACATAAGTGGGTGCATGGTAAGTAGATAAATGGATGGTCACACGGGTGGGGAAATAGTTGAATAAAGAAGTATGGTGCTGAGGTTGTGTAGGATAAAAGGCGGGTGACAAGATGGTAGAATCAAGTAGGAAGACTAATACACACTGATGACTTGAAGGATGTATACATGGTGAACAACTCAACAGATGAATGGAGGAGGAAATGGAGCTGATAGAATAGGCCTGTCTTACTCATTGTTCTCTGTACTACAACTTAGGAATCTAAGGCCTAGAAAGGAAATGTCTTCCTGAAACCCCTACAGTACTGGCAATACAGGCTAGAGTGCAAACCATCCCTGCTCCCACTCTGTTGGCCTCAAAGGGCAGTCTAGAAGGGTATAGAAATATACTCACCTCTTTCACGGAGATGCATGTGGCCCAGATAAGAACAAACATCCTACCTAGGAGTTGCAGCCAACTCATCCTGTGTGTCAGGGCCAAGGGGTGCGGGAGGTCCTGGGGAAAAGGAAGGGGATGATAAGGATGAGGAACAGGGAGGGAAGGGCAACACCAGCTCTGAAGGAACCAGGCCTTCAAGATGGACCAGAGGCCATTATGGAACCTCATCTCCTGGCCCTGCCTGCCCCACTCTCAATGAGAACCCAGAACTCTGCAGTGAGAGAGACAATGCTTTATTTGCTAACAAGCCCATTGCTTGGTTCTTTCCAACCACATCCACTACCAGACACTCAATGGGGCCTCCTCCCATAGTTCAGTGAAGCTAAGACTGCACTCCACTAACAGATGGGAAACTGAGGCACAGAGTAGTGGGGAAGTTTGACCAAGTAACCTCTTCTCCACCCACTTTCTGTGGGCCTCACAGCAAAAATGGTGTATTTAGAAAGCCTGGAAGGGCCTGGGGCTCCTTCATCCCCAACTCTCTCCCAGTATAAATCTCCCTAGATCTATTCACCTACAGTTTGGCTAACTATTCTGTGCACTGGAAACTTTGGAGAATAATTGGACGACACCATGAAAAGGCCTTAGACTCTCTGAACCTCAGTTTCCCCATCTCCACATGAGACAGTTCCAAGATCCTCCACCCCAGACCTTCCCACCCACCACCCCATCTCTAGAACCCCCGTACCTTGTCCTCCCGGGGACGATAGTAAGAGACGAGGGTCAAGGTGATGTTGTAGAAGAAATAGAAACAGAAGGACAGGAAGAACATGTACTTGGCGAACTTCTTCCACTTCATATGCAGCAGCGTGTGCAGGGGCTCCAGGGTCAGCATCTCATGCCGGTTCTGGGGACAGAACACCCCATGGAGATGAGGCAGGCAGAGAAGGACCATTTTTCAAAGGGCCTATCAGGAGCCCAGAGTCAGTGGGGTCAGTGGCAGAAGGCTCTAGTCATCGGAAGCAAAGGACTGGCTTGATGGAAATGTTGGAAGGGTAACTCCCAGTGCCCATGGCTCCTTTAGGAGCAGTCAAATGCTCTGGGGGAGGGGGACGAACTGGGGCTTCTTACAGGAAGAGCTGATGCACACTGGACTGGAGACTAGAAAGGGGCTCTAGTATCTCTGTGACCTTAGGACATCTCCTGAACTTTTCTCACCTTCACCTCTTCATCTATACCACCACCCTGATCCACCCCGCCAAACAGGCTGCTGTGAGAGTCCAGGGCCTCTGGGAAGTAGGACTGTTGATAAAATACAAAGGATAGATACCTGACCCTCTGCCTCACTCACCCCAAGAGCTGAAAACTGAGCTGATCCTCGGTGTTCACCCCCAGCTTCACTAGTGTTCCCTCTCCTACCTCCTCCAAAAAAGTCCAGATTGCTCCAGCTAGCAAGCACTCTGACTTACTGTGTATTCGAGTTTGGAGGAATAAAGGCCTCTAAGCCAGACCACATAGATGAGTTAGGGTGTATGAGATACCACACACCTCTTAAGTTGCCTCCATACTCTCCAGGATTTGGAAGCCAGCTCCTCACCTTTAACTCTATTATTCATTGTTGGCCAGAAACAAAAGAGCTAGCTTCTGCTTGGGCCATGCCCTCTGTTCCAGACTCCACTAAGACAAATCACCAATATGGGGCTTAGGGGATGCTGGCACAATTCCTCCAGGGTCCTCAAGCCCTGGTCCACCCCTCACTCCTTGTTCCTGCCAGCCTGCTTGGGAGACCCACATCAATGTTGGTGTTGTAGACGATGATTTCCAGCACAGAGTTATCTGTCGTGGTGTCTACGTTAGTGAGGTCATAGAGTGAGGATGACACAGGCCCATATGCCCAGTCCGTGAACTTCCTGGACAGGCTCCGGAGAGGCTTCTCCTTGATCTCACGACTGAGGATGTACTTCAGAATCTGGGGATGAGAAGAGAGATAATGGGGCTTGGAAACAACAGGGCTGGACCAGCCAGAGGCAGGTCAACCCTGAATACATTCCTATCAAAAACAGTATGAGTGCCACCTTTGCCTGGAGCCATGACTGTGAACTGTGTGTTCTTCCAGCTTGTCTGTGAAATGGTGTGAAGTTCACAGTTCTTGCCTTCTCATGGGGAACCAGAGTATGAGAACCCTTTGCATGCTGCAGAAAGTCAAACCATCAGCTAGTAGGTCCCCAAACCATCTGGACTCTAATTCAGTAAGGAATCCAAAACCGACCATCTTTAGAAGTGATCTCCATGAGGTCTGAACTTGAAGTTCTCAGTTACTCTGATCCTCCATTTCACCCTCAGTCTAGACTTTACGGCCAGGCTCATCACTCTGGCTGCACAAGCCATGGCATCAGACATAGACATTGCAATTCATAACAGTAGCAAATTACAATTATTAAAGAGCAATGAAATAATTTTATGATTGGGGGTCATCACAGCATGAGGAATGGTATTAAAGGACTGCACCATTAAGGTTGAGAACCATTGCCCTAGAGCATAAGGGGTCCCAGGGCTGTGCCCCCTCAAGATGCGTCTTCCCTGGGCTGGGTAGCAGGGAGCACAAATGAGACATGGCATGCAGAGAAAAGCTCACAAGAGAAACTAGACCCACAAATACCCTCTTACTCTCCTTAGAGCCCCTACAAGCTATGACCCTGGGTAGCAGGACAGGGGAGTCAGAAATACAATTCTCCCTTTGTTAAAGTCATTCCCTATCTCCTCCTCCCCCACAAGGGAATATAAAGGTCCCTTGTGAGCTCCAACCCTGGCCTGACCTCAGTGCAGCTGACTAGGAGAGGTAGAAGGGTACACAAATGGAATTGTACGGTGGTGCCAACCATCTAGTGTTCTCCCACAGCCCCCCAGGAGCCACAGTCCCCTCCCAACATTGGTCCCCTGAGAAGAAACTTGATCTCAGCCAAGCCACAGCTTCAACCACAGATAAACAAAACACATCAGCCTGGCCCAGCCTAGGTCTTCCCAAAGAGTTCAGCTGAGCCTAGAGTTCTTTGACCATATCACACAGGCAAAGGGGCCTATATATCCACACTGCTAGAGAAGAATCCTGACTAACAGACTAAGGTCCTCCTATTGCCAGAGAGCAGACACCCATTGACTGTGGACCCAGAGCAGCCATTCTGGAACCACAGCCCACAGAAGAGGCAAGCCTGAAGGACAGACACACAGCCTGTAGTTGAGCATCACCACTCAGGAATGCTCAACTACAAAGCACCTGAGATATTGCATCACCTTGGCCTTAGGGATTCCCCAATCTGGCCCCACCTAGGAAGTTCCAGGAAGAGAAACTGAACTCTGGAGTACGTGACTGCCATCCTAAGGATGGAGCACGTGCTGGATTTAACCAAGCCACCTCTGAAATTCCAGACCTAAGCTGGGACCTTCCTAATGCTGAGGCTGGAACCTGTGTGGGATCCTCAGACAGGCCCCCAAGCCGACAGAGTAGCAGCTGTGCCTCCCAAGTCTCCACCCTTGCTGTGGGGCCCCACCTCAGCCTTGCCCATCTTGGCAGCCAGCTGCAGTGGCGTGAGGCCATCATTGTTGCGCATGGTCTCCAGCTCCCAGTTGCCACTCCTCAGCAGGATCATGTCGTACATGCGCTTAACAAAGTCATTCTGGGTCTTGAAGTCCTCAGCCACTGTCACCAGTGCGTGCAGGATGTTGTTTCCCCGAGAGTCCTGGGAGGTGATATCTGTCTGCTCATTTTCCATCAGCAACTGCACAATTTCAGGCTGGTTGGTACATGCTGCCAAGGCCAGGGGTGTCTCGCCTGGGGAAAAGAGTGTCAGAGTTCAGTCCTTCATACCAGAGTCCCAGATGCTGCTCATCACAGCAACACTGATCCCTGAGGTTCCCTGACCACCCCCCACTTCCCCTTGCTCAGTGAAAGCTGAAGCAAGATCACACCAATAGTCACCTGCTTCCCCTGCCCCCCACTGACTTTCCAACACTCTGCTCAGCAGGGGAGCAAAGCAACCCAGTTAGGTCCCTGCTTACTCGGGTGACGACCTGGAAAGTCTTCTAGGTTTTGAGTTCTCATCCTCTCAGCCACGCTCACACCTCTACAGGCACAGCAGCCTCCTCCCTCCAACATGGGGCGTTTCCTAACCTTGGGACCTTTGCACAAGCTGTTCTTGTTTGCTGTAGATACTCTGCATTGCTTATCCCCAGTCTTGGTTCAGATCCCACCTTTTCGCTGACTCACTTTAGCCACCCTATTTAAAATTTAGAAATTTTCCCGCTCACCTGAACAAAATTCCTGCTTCCTCTTCCTCTGTTTTACTCCTCCCTGTGCCTTCTCTTCATTCCACCCAACAAATGTTTCTCAACACTGGCTGTAATTAGGTCCTATGCTGGGCAATGGGGACACAAGAGTGACTGAGCAAGAGGCTGTCCTCAAAGATGCCCAGACTCATCTAGTCCTGCTGATTAAAAAGCCAGAGGTGGGAGTTGAAAAGATAGCCCATGGATGAGATTGTTTACTGCACAAGCATGAGGAACTCAGTTCAAATCCCCAGCACCCATGTAAAAAGCTGGGCATGGTTGCTATGAGGAGAGAGTCAAGCAGTTTGCAGAAGCTTACTGGCCACCAGCCTAGCTTCAGGTTCAGTGAGAGACTGTCCCAAGGGGAAAAGATGAAAAGTAATACAGGAGAACACCAGATAACCTCTGGTCTCTCCACACACACATGCACACACACCACGCACATAACCTCAAATGTAAACCATACACACACTAAAAGAGAGGGAAAGAAAGAGAGACAGAGAGGGAGGGAGAGAGGAAGGAAGGAAAGAAGACAGAGAGGAGGAGGAGGAAAGAAAGGAAGGAAGGAAGGAAGGAAGGAAGGAAGGAAGGAAGGAAGAGAGAAAGAAGGAAAGAAAGTTGTAGCCCACACCTTTAATCCCAGTACTCAGGAGGTAGAGACAGGAGAATATCTGTGAGTTCAAGGCCAGCCTGGTCTATCGAGCACATTATGTCCTAGGACAGTCTGGTCTACACAGTGAAACCCTGTCTCAAAGAAAAACAAAAAAATTTTTAAAAAAAGTCAGAGCAGTCACAGTCAGGCTCAGTGGCACTTCCTATTGCCTGTCCTTACTGTGATAGTGGTAATATATTTATAAAAACAACAGAATCGCACACTTAAGTGGGTGGATTTCACTATAACTAAGGTTACAAATCTTTTTTTTTAAACTCAAAGAATCTATAAAGACAATGTGAACATTGTCAGAAGGGAGTAAAGGCATTTGTGTCTTTCCTCCCACTACATATATACACACATGCACAGTCTCACATACTGTGAGACATACACATACAAACACACACAGAGACACACAAAAAAAAAGTAAATAAAGCCAGGAGGTTGTTGAGGAAGGACATTATAGGCATTATAGCCAAGAGTACCTACCAAAAAACTCCAGAACCTCAAGTTTGCAGAGGTCACTCCCTTACATAAATGGCAGCCCTGTAAGGACATTTATCCAGCACATACAACACAACCACAACTGCTTTCGGATTTCTGAGGGGTCAGGGGTTCTCCCCACTCACTCTGCCAGTCCACACAGAGAGCACCCATCTCTGTCTTACTGCTCTAAAGCAGGACCCTTTCCTCCTCAGCCCAGTGTCCTCACCTGTCCTTCACGCCCTTTTACACACACACCACCCCAAGTCTTTGTTTCCTGCAGATGTGACCCCTTCTGTGGTGTAGGAGGGTTCTTCTGTATTTTGGGTTACTCTCATTGGTTGAATAAAGGACTGCCTGATCTGTAGGATAGGACACAGCCCTTAGGTGGGCGGAGTAGACAGAATGGAAGGCAGTGAGAGAGAAGGAAGTGTGAGAGACGCCATGATGCTCTGGCCCAAGATGGACACTGATTAGACTCATGCCGGTAAGCCACAACATGTGGTGATACACAGATTACTAATTATGGGTTAAAGCAAGATGTAAGAGTTAGCCAAGCAAAGGCTAGTGATAATGGGCCAGGCAGAGTTTAAATGAATATAGTTTTCATGTGGTTATTTCGGGCATAAGCTAGCGGCCACGGCCAGGAGCCAGGCCATGGGAACAAACGGCCATGCTCCTCTCAGGTGCTGGGAACTCAACTTGCACCTACTTACAACACTTCTGCTACCAGATGGCACTGTCAGGCAGGCCCTTCTACCCCAGTGAGTCTCTCTGGAGGTGGCACCAGATGGATCAGCACCAACCCAGTCCCTGATCTGCAGAAAGGACTCTCTCTTGCAGCGCCCCCGTATGGCAAGGCCGGTCGCAGCAGAGTTCAGGGCAAGAGGCCCCTTGTCCTCCCCCCCAAACTTCAATGTCACCTACCAAAATAGAAGCCTTCATGCTGGTTTTTAGGGTTGAAGAAGATACCCTTGGCGTGTGCGTTGACGTCAGCGCCTGCTGCTATGAGCACTGCTGTGATGTCTCCCTGACGCCGCTCGATAGCGATGTTCAGTGCCGTCTGCCCTGGAACAGAGCCAGGCATGAGCACTCAAAGGCCTGGGATAACTTAAGCTGACCATGGAGCCCCTTGACCCCAGGAAGCAGTAGCTGACTGAAAACACTAAGGGGGTGTAGACACCATGTGAACAGATACCTTGTTGGTAGCTGGCTTGGTTCTGGGAAAGCAAGGTCGAGTGGTTCCCCACCTTGGAGAAAACCAAGGCAAGGACCTCCTCCTGCAAACCTAACAACGGGCTTGGTGGAGAAATCAAGAGGCTAGGGGAGTCTGAGAAGGAAGAGGACTTGTGAGCAGGACAGAAAAGCCTTACTACAGGGGATGGATAAGGTTAATAAATTCACTCTCTCAAAAACACGTTTAAAAAAATAAAATAAAAACCTCTCCAGTGTGGGAACCTAAAGACCCCCAGGAATCTACCATAAGCAATAGACTCCATCCTTGCCTTCAGAAGAATCTTCTGGGCTGGCCTAGTGGCCTAGGCCTGTAGTCCAGCTACTCAGGAGGCAGGGAAAGGAGATCAGAAGTTCAAGGCTATCTGGGCTATGGAGTAAGCTCAAGACCAACCTGAGCAACTTAGTGAGACCCTAGTTCAATTTTTTAAAAAGAGCTGGGGATATAGCTCCATAGTAAAAGCACTTTCCTAGACCACCACCCCAAAAATAAAGGGATCTTATCTTGTGCCAGCGGTGGGAAGATCTAGGACAAGAAGAAAGAAACGTACAGAAAGAGATTGGGAGGGGAGAAGAGTCGGGTAAACCTCGGGCACTCTTCTGAACCTCTGCAGGACTAGCACCAAGTGATAGGCTAAGAACAGGATATGGCTTGTTCTCTTTCTCTCTTTGCCTTGACCCACATGGAGCTTGCCCTGCAGTTCAGCAGTCAATCAAAGCAGTTCCTCCCTGGGGATCCCACCCTCCTCCATAGTGTCATGGCTCTCCCTTTTGAAACTCTGTAGAGTTCAAACAAAATAAATTAAGATTACTTTCCCCATAAGAATGGCTAAAGAGCCCGTCTAAACTCCCACCTGGAAAGACTGAGTTGTTTATGTCCCCTGGCATATCAACAAGGTGAGCTGACCACTCTGCTAACTGTGAGAAGTCAGTTACTGACCCCAAAGACTTAGGATGTGGCCTAGTAACTGCTCACAGGGGGTGTCCTGGGGAGGGAAACAGGCCCTAAATTATATTCCCTAGTTCCACTTACAAAGCGACCCAGAAAACTAGACTGAAGTGGGACAGCTTGTGACACTGATGACTGCAGCGCTGACCGCTGCCTTTACTGACCGCTACCTGGCTCTCTAGGCTCATCACTGGGCTTTGGATTGTTTATGTTTGCTGTGTGGTTCCTGGGGATCTAACAGTGTCCTGCACATGCCGGGGAAGCTCTCCTCAATTGAGCTACATCCCCAGAGCACCCAGTCTTCCTACTGTCAAATCAGCTATGGCCAAGCTCATCCTGGGGCTTTTCCCCTGAACTTGCTCTGGCTTCTTCCCATCAGGTAGGCTCTGGGTCAAGGTTGCTATTCTACAGTTACTCACCCCAGTCACTCCCTCTCACATTACATCGTCATTGTCATTCCTAGCACAGTCTGTCTAAACTCACTTTTTTAGAGCATCCCCGTTTCCTGACTTGTCCACCCCTGCTCAGCATTATTTATGGGAAAAGGTAAGGATGAGCAGTGTGCCTGCTGCGTATCTGGCTTTTATGGCCAAAGTGCCTCTGTACAGCAAGACTGGCATGGCTCTGTAGCCACACCACATGGGAAACACTAGCCTCTGCCCTTTGCTCTTAGGTTTGCTCTGCCTACAGGTACCTTCATAGGCCTCTTCTGTGTACTCAGCATTGATGAACCTTTCCAGGATGCCGTTCTCCTCAGCGAAGGCAAGCAGAATCCGCACAATCTCTTTGGTGTTGGGGTTGATGTTGAGCAAAGCCTTCATCAGGCAGGTCTTTCCTGTGTCTGAGGCTGTCAGCTTGTGCATGAGGAAATCTGCAGAAGGAGTCAAGGATAAAGGCAGGGCAGGGAGGGCTGGTTGCCCTGGGCCTCCCAAACAGAACAGGGTGTGGGAAACTGCAGCCTGCGCCTCAAAAGCCCTCTACCCTGTACTGGGGGGACCCAACCCTGTACTACCTGGCACTCTTCCTTCCTCTCCTCACACCCTCCTCCAGCTCCCTGCTTGTTTTGCTGTTCACAGCTCTCTACCACCTATGAAAGCCTCATCCAGCACCCACTGCTCTTTGACCTTTGAACCTTCTCTCTAGAGAGGAGACAATGTCATCTGCTGCTTGGCTTGCCACTGGCCATATTTGTGCTGAAATCTCCAACCTACCCCCCCCTTCATGGCCTAAAAGTTATCTTGTTACCTCCCCATCAACCCCTTCCTCACCTTGCTCCCCAAACAATAAACCCCCTAATCCTTCAATTCCTGCCATTGCCTGAGGAACTCTCCAGAACTCTTCCCCCTCTCCCAGGCCTACTACAGAGTTCCAACACTGTTTGAAGAGCAACTCTCTCCAGATTTACCCCACCCCATAGCCAGTCCATGCCCAAGACTTGCCTTAAGCCATCCATGACTCCCCATGGCCCTCTAAGTCAAACTCAAGGTTGCTATGTCAGTATCCAAGGTACCTCACGCTCCAATCCCACAGGAGATGGAGCAGAAGCCAATCCAAACCAACCAGAGTCCCCAGGGCCTGCATCCTGTCCCAGGGCTGGGCACTGACCAGACACGTCCAGACCACGGCGCCGTTTGCAGAGCTCCTGAAGTTCTTGTAGCAGTTCCTGCAGCTCCCCCACGCAGCCCTCAGACACAGCCGCGAAGATGCGCTTCTTCAGCCTCTTCTTCTTCTGCCTCTGCTCTTCTTTGGCCAGGTTTGCGCTAAGACCAGAAGGAATGCATTGAGAATTCACCCCGCATGTGCCTCATCTCCTACCCTCTTCTGCTCCACCACCAGAGTTGCTGGCCTTCAGACCGCTGCTCCAAATCCTATGCCTCTCATGTCTTTTAAGGATGCCCATGTTTGTGCTCCATGTTGTCTGATCCAGGTTCCATATATATATGTATATATATATATGTATATATATACATATATATGCAATTTATATCTATATGCAATCACAGTGATCAAAACACACCTGTATACACATGGAGATGATCAAAAAGGATATGTAAGTTATTACTTTGAAATGAGGAATTAATGGAAGAGAATGCTCCCTTTCATCTCCCTATCTGAACTCTTCCATCTAGCCCTCCCTACCCCCACATTCCCAACAGACCTTTGCTGTAACATAAATGCACCTCCATTCATTTGTATGTGCTCTTGCAAAAATGCATACTGATGTTCTATGTGAATGGATTTTAAATTTATATAACTGTGTAACTTGTGCTAAAATCCTTATTCTTCTGTGCATTGTTTGGATACTTTATAATGAACAAAACTATTTTATAATTTACTGATACTTTCTCCTTTCCACAAAATGTCACATGCCACAACCATGGCCCAGGCCTCCAGACATTTGTCCCAGCTCCACAGGGATAATTGTTTCTTTCTCTCTCCTGTGCAGCCCAACCCTGTGACACCTCCTCTTGCTGAGAACAGTGACATAAGGTGGAGATCCATACTGACCTTGGACTGTTGGGATTGGATGGGGTCTCTGTCACATCATCCTGAGGAGACTGGGGGGAGTCCATGTCATCACAGTTGCCAGACATGCTGGCAACAGAGGAGAGGGAAGAGAAGGAAGAGAGCAGGACAAATTTAGAAATGTACAGTTCTACCATGCCACAGCCAGGCACAGCCATGTGTCCAGGCCAGCAGCAGTACTCACCACTGCCGGATGTTGGAGTCCATCGGCTTAGAGAAGATGGGAGGAGAGGTCTTGGTGACTGTGGGGTTGGGCTCAAATCCTTCTATCTCCAGAAAGAAGTGTGCACTGGGGAGACACCAATCAAGGCCATTAGAGCTGGGGCAGGGCCTATGTGTCTTGCAGTCTTGCCACAGAGGATCCACCCATACTGAGCCCTCAGCCTGTGTGCCACGTGTCCTAGCCTACTCCTCACGGATGGAGTAGACCCTGGGTTCTAAGCTAAGTCTGAATGGCTCGTGTCTCTGGAATACCTTGTGGATGAACTCAAGAAGCTCACTAAGGATGGCCCAATACCTGAGGATTTGCAGTTGTCCTCAGGTATAAGACCTTTCATAGATGGAAACAACATGCTGGTAAAGACCAATGCACATTTAAAAAAAAAAAAAGACACATCAAAGGTAGGAAGACAGGAACAGGAGCTGGGTTTCCCATTGCCATCCAGCTGCTCCTAGAACCAAGGCCTGAAGGCAAAACTTTTTAGAAGGGGTCCCTCGACTCAAATCCACACAGGCCTTACAGCAACTTAAGCAAAAGGGCCAGGGTCACCCTGGCTGCCCTCATTGCCATTAGTCCCTTTGTCATAACAGAAAATGGACTGAGAAAAATAGGGTAGGGCTGGGAGAACTCAAGGGGCTGGCAGCCTAGGCTGAGTATCCCCCACCAAGAAGAAAAACCCAGACCAAAGATGGGGGCCTATGCCCCTAATCTCATCACTCAGGAGGCTGAGCCTGGAAGATCATAGGTTCAAGGCTAGCCTGTGCTACATAGCAGGATTATCTCTAGAAAATAAAATATAAAATATATCATGTGAGAAGAGCTATCTTCAAGTTAACAGGCAACACCAAAGGGTGGCAAGAGTGGGGGTGGGTGAGAAAAGAACCCTTACATGCTGCTAAAGGGAACGTAGGGCAGTGCAGCCTCCATGGGAGTCAGTATGAAGGCACCGCAAAAAGTTTACAATAGAACTTTCATACAACCCTGATGTAGAAGCTGTAGGTCTGAAGCAAAAAGAGCCCTACAAGGACACCTTTAGGTATTCATGTTTCCTGCATCACGAGTCACAATAGCCAGGTTACAGAGTCAGCCAAGCTGCCCACCCACAGGTGAACAAATAAAATACGGTATTTATAAAATGGTGTTCTAGTCAGCCATGAAGAATGAGATTCTGTATCATTTTTGAGAAAATGTATGGAGTTGGAGATCAGCCTGCTAAGTGAAATAAGCAAGACTTAAAAACACAAAATATCATCTTTCTCTCACATGTGGAAGATTGAAAAGGTACATAAAACTACAAGTGGAGGCCAGGTGGTGGTGGTGCACGCCTCTAATTTCATCACTCAGGAGGCAGAGGCAGGCGGATCTCTGTGAATTCAAGACCAGCTTGGTCTACAAGAGCTAGTTCCAGGACAGGCTCCAAAGCTACAGAGAAACCCTATCTAAAAACTAAATAAATAAATAAAACCTACAAGTAACTGGCCTTGTCCAGTAGTCACACTGATGAATATCTTGAATATCACCATTGAAATTTCATCCGATAGATGGAGATAGAGACAGAGACCCACATCCACATCAGAGCAATGGACTGAGCTCCCAAGGTCCAGTTGAAGAGCAGAAGGAGGGAGAAGATGAGCAACGAATTCAGGACCACAAGGGGTTGGTGCGCCCACTGAGACAGTGTGCCTGATCTATTGGGAGCTCACCAAATCCAGCTGGACTGGGACTGAATGAGCACGTGATCAAACAGGACTCTCTGAATGTGGCTGCTAATGGGGGTGGACTGAGAAGCCATCGATAATGGCACTGGAACCTGTCTCTTCTGCATGTATTGGCTTTTTGGATGCATCCTAGTTTACTTGGATGCACACCTGACTAGGCCAGGATGGAGCAGGGAGGGCCTTGAACTTCCCACAGGGCAGGGTACCTTGCCCTCTCTTAAGACTGGAGGGGAAGGGAGGGGGGTTAGTAGGGGAGCGGGAGGGGAATGGGAGAAAAAATTAAAAAAAGAAAAAAGAAAATTCTAGGGATACAAAAAAATTATAAAAGGAGAAGGAATAAGAAAGAATAAGAAGGATGCAAGAGATGTAGCTCAGCAGTTAAGAGTACTGGCTGCTCTTCCTGAAGACCTAGGTTTGATTCCCAGCATGCACATAGTGGCTCAAAAACATCTGTAACTCTAGTCCTATGGGATCCTGTGCCATCTCTCTTCTGGCTTCTGTGGGCACTTCACACACATAGTATACAGACATACTAAGGATAGAGTTTTCTATTTCCATCCATTTGCATGCAAAATTCAAGATGTCATTATTTTTTTCCGCTGAGTAGTATTCTAATGTGTATATATTCCACACTTTCTGGATCCATTCTTCCATTGAGGGGCAT
>JAQHUG010000322.1:159205-173441 GCA_028555095.1 Dicrostonyx torquatus
ATGGAGGGGGGAGGGCCTTGGGCTTCCCATAGGGCAGGGTATCCTGCCCCATCTTAAGGAAGCAGGGGGAGGGTGGTGGGGTAGTGGGGGAGAGGGAGGGCCGGGAACAAGGGGAGTAAATGTAAATTTTTCTTTTAACAATAAAAAAGTATACAGACATACATGTATGCAAAACATCAATACACATAATAATATATATTCACATACAAATAAATGTTCAAAAATTATTTTTTAAAAAAAGAAAAAGTAACGAGGGGAAAATATGATCATTTATTATGTGAATTGCATGAATGTCAAAATGAAGCCTCTAACTTTGTGCAATTGATATATACTAGCAAAAAATGAGTTAAAAATGAAAACAAAAGGATAGGGAGGCCCAGAAAACATTGTCAGGCAGTGAAGAAGAAAGACAAAGCCATGGCCAGCTTTCTCCTCAGACATCAAGAGAATGGAAGATACACACTACTTCAAGAAATGCCAGACGCTCTACCCAAGATATGCCAGCCACACCCACAAATGCAGATACACATGACCTTGGATACCACAGTCACACACTGGGAGATGAGTCTTCTAGTAACATTAAGGTGAGGATCAGCAGAGGGTGAACTCAACTGCACTACACTCAACCCTGCAGCTGCTGCAGCTTAGCTGCTGCTGGCCATGTGACCCACCCAGAATGCTGGTCTCCTGACAGCAGGCACACAGCATTTCTAAACACCTTTACTGCCTGAGTCTTTCCCAGGCCTAGAATGGTAGATGCTGCAAAGTGCAGCTCCTCCCATCTCAAGTTCAGAGAGAAGAGCAGCTGGGTGTGATCAGGGCCCCAGTCTACAGGCAAGGCATCTGAGTAAGCACCTCCCCCCAGGGCAGAAGCCAGTTGGCCATAGAACCTGCTTCCCGCTGTCCAGGCTAGCAAATGACACAGCAATGCACACTGTTCTGCTCAGTTTAGTCTTCCTGCCCTGCTTCTAGCTGAATCCACTGCAGGAACTGGCTAAAAGGAGGCTACCCAATCAGGGCAAGCAGGAGAATCCTGATCCCTCTTCACCACTTCAGGTAAAGACAAGCCTAAAAGCTCATAATAAATCCATAAATGGGGCAGAAGACACACTGGTCTTCTCCCTCCCGGCTTCTGACCACCAAATAGGAGCCTTCTGCCAGGCATGGCAACTCACACTGTGAAGCGCTCGGAAGGCTGGGGCAGAAAGATTGTTCAAGGACAGTCTGGCTAAGAACCTGTTGAAGAGAACAGGGTAGAGAAAAAGAGAGAAAGGAAGGAGAGAGTGTGTGTATGTGTGTCTAGCCTTATCTAAAACCAAATACTTCAAAATAGAAGAAAAATATCAAAAGAGAGAAGACAAAGGGAGGAGAAAAATCTTTGGCTGGGACCCAAAGCTTGGGTTCTGGTCAAGCTCTGCCTCTGCCTCCAGGTGGGCGCTTTCCATCTTTGGACCAGGAATCCTCAGCTGATGAGATACTGGTTAGGCCAAATAATTCCCAGCCAAGGCAACCCAAAGACCATGCACTTGTGGACTGTCCAGCTGAAGTGGGCATTGACTATACCCTGATCTACCACTCTGAAGCTACCCCTCTCCGCTATGGCAGCAAGACTCAGAGGTTCCAAGCACATCTATTAGAGATTTGGCCTCAAGACAGCCTGGTTGAGAATTGTCAGCTTTTCTCCAAACAGAGAGAGCCCCAAACCCACATCCCTGGATTTTCTCCAAGAAAGTTTGGTCTGGTCCTCTCTTGAGCCTACCCTGCTATTGAGACTGCCTCACTCAAGAAATACTTATCAAGTTCCTACAGTGTGCCAGGCACGGGTCCTGAAGCTATGACACAGGGCGACTCCCTTCTTTTCCAGATCTGCTATTCCAGTGGGTGTTGTAAATAGGCGGAGAGGTGTGGGTGCGTGTTGTTTGTTCCCCACACCCAGCTTCCAAGCCCCCAGCCGCTGGCCCGCTCAGCGGCTGGCTGCACCCGAAATAACCACGTGAGGACAGTATTCATTTAAACTCTGCCTGGCTTATTATTACTAACCTTTTCCCGGCTAGCCCTCACCTCATAAACTAACCCATTATAAAAGTCTGTAAGTCACCACGTGGTGACGTACCGGAAAGGTCTAACCTGCATCCATCTGTGACGGTGGTTCGTGGCATCTGCCCACTTCCTCTCTTCTCCTCCCAGAACTTCCGTTCTGTCTACTCCGCCCACCTAAGGGTTGACCTAACTATAAGCCAGGCAGCTCTTTATTTAACCAATCAAAGCACAGAAATACAGGTGGACCCTCCCACAAGTGGGTTGATCAAAACTGGCTCCAAGGCAAGACTGATGCCTAGCACAGATAGACCATTTGGTTCTTTGCTCTGGACAATACTGCCATTCAGCTGTAAGTTTCCCAATAGCAAGGACTATAATAACATTATCTTTGATTTTCCAGAATCAACCTTTGATTCCTAACAGTGATCCTGGTACTCAGAAGACCCCGCTGAATGGATGCATGAAGGGATAAGTGGCGAATGAGACATATTCAAGTGGAAGGAATAATGGCTGACCATGCAGGGCAGGTGAGTTGATAGATGAATAGTGGGTAGATGACAGAATAATGGAAGAATGGATGGATGCAAGATGCATGCATGCATGGATAGATAATAAATAGTCAAGTGAGTAGATAAGGTGGAGAGATCTGTGGATACAACCAATACTCAGACAGATCAACACAACCTTAAACCGTCAATGGTAGAGGCTGAATCCTCCCTGTGACTGGCTGTGACCCCAATTGCTGAAAGCTCTCGCCTTTTCCCACCCCACCCCCTTCTCGGTCTCATACACAAAGCTCAAGTGAGGTCTTTTGTGACTCCTCTACCGAGTCCCCTCTTCTCAAGGGCTCCTCAAGAGATCAAGAATGATACAGAAAGCCACATCATGTAAGCATTCAGCACCCAGGCCTAAATCTGAGGGCCCCGCAGAAGGGAGAAAGCATCATCTCACTGTGCAGTGATCTGGCTGGGCAGCATCCTCACTATCTCATGCACTCCCCTCATTGTCTGATCCCTCATTTACTCCTCCACTTACTCAAAACTAGTCAGTTGCCCAGTGTATGAAACTAAGGAGCTAGGAAGGTGACAATCACCCCTTCCAGAGACCCCATCCTCAGAGATGTCAACCAGGACTAACACATTTGTCCCAGTGACCACATCAGTCTCTTCACGGATAGGCTGGGTTATAGGAGCATGAAATGGAGGCCCTTATGACTGAGGTCAGGAATTAGAGGTTCTGTACATGCTAACTGGAATACAGACTGGATATTGAAATATGCCTCTGGTTCTAGAAAAGCCCTGGAGTAGAGAGAATGAGAAATGCTTCCTGGGCTAGAAAGGAAGTCTGTCTTGGAAAAGGAAAGCTTTGGATCCAGAAAACAAGATGTGGAGAGAGGAGTAATGACAGCCAGGCTGGGGAAGACCAGACAATTAGGCAAGGGCCTAACTCACGAGGCAGGGCCTGACCCATCCCTGCCCTACTTGACACTATACAGCCACATCCCACCCACTATCATAAGCACATTGGAAGGTCTGGACCACATGACATCCTGGCTTCTTCCTGCTGTAGTGGCTCATTGTTTATTCCTTTGGTCTAGGCCAAAGGGTGAAACCTGGGTGTGGCTAACTTGGGTGCACAGACAGCTGAATATCATTTCTCTGCCATTTCTGTCACTTTCGAGAGATAGCCCCAAGACCAGGAAGCAGGGCTAAACAGGAGATTGTCTAACCACCGACTTTGATCCAAGAAGTGTCAAGTGTCCAAACTCCCCAAGGCCAGCTCTCTGACCCTGAATGTCCCCTTGCTTAGGGCCCAATAAGGAGGCCAATGTAGCAACTGCTGAAGGATTGACATGGTGGCTCAGGAAAGCTCCCAGGTCCAAAGAGCTCTCCCCTCTGTAGACCTGTAGGCCTCCTGCCTTCAATTCTCCCACGAGCACATAACCTAATCGTTCATAATGACTGCTATTGTACTCTGCCTTTACAAATAATTTATTCTTTTTCTTTTTTCCCTTTAGGCCCAAGACTTATATTCATTTCTGAGGGAAAGTCTCAAACCTTCACACGAGAACCTCTCAGAGAGTCTGCAGGACCACCACTTCAGGAGACAAAAGTCACACCTCATATCCTTGCCTGGGCCAGGTAGCCTGTAACTAATTTCATGAACAAACATGGGCTTCAAAAAACACAGTTCAGATGGGCCTGAAGTGAAAGAATCCAGGGTTTTCTTGAGAGCCTGTCCACAACCCTACCCTATGCCCAAACCTCTCCTTGGAGTGAAGAGGAGACCCAGAGAGATGGACCATATTGGCTTAGGTTACTGTGTCTCTCTTACTTCATGGATGGGCCCATGAAGGTCCAGGCTGCCCCCAGTTGCATGCCACCAGTCTCACCTCTACTTCCTCCTAGCTTTCTCTCTTGGGTAGAAGCTCTGCCTGGGGTCTTCTAGGCACCTCTTAGTTGGTACTTCACACATGACCTCGACTCCCCACTCCTGCCCTTGCTCCTTTGGTAGGCTCTTGACCGAGGTAACCCACCATCCTTCTGAGTTACCCCACCAGAAGGGTGTATCTTCTGGCTTTTCCTTTTCCTTCTTGCCCCTGGAAGATCCCATGACTAACTCCACTCTCATCATTCCTTCCTCCTTCCCTGAACACTCAGGCTCAGACCTTATCAACTGTCACCTGCTTCCCAACAACTTCCTCCAGGTCTCTCTGCCCTCAGTCCCCCTTATAATGCATTGTCCACATGGGTCATCCGGAGAAACATTTCCAAAATTCCTCTCTCCCTGCACCATCCATCAGGAAATCCCCTGTGACTCCCCCACTCTCTGCAGGACTTGTTTCCCTGTGACTCTTCTGCCCTCATGGCACTTCAGCTACTAAAATCCTCAGTCCCTGCTCTCAGCCTTCACTCTCATGACCTTTTCCCATCAACTTCACCTACCAAAGCCCACTCTAATGTCACCTCCTCTATGAGGTGCTCCAGAGTGTCCACAGGCTCAGATTGGTCTGCCTCTTCTCAGTCATCCTCTGTCGTAGGTTTTTACTTACTCCAGACACTTTTCACATTCCCCTTGTGCCCACCCCTCCAGGCTGTTTAGAAAAGTGGGTGTTCTTTATCTGTGTGTTAAGGTGTCTAACCCCTAATACACAGGAAACCTCAAGGATTCTGACTTTAACCAACAGGCAGACAAAACCAAGTTCTCCACTGACCCAAGAGGAGGGCAGGCAAATGAGACATCCTAGACTGTGAACCAGAGCTAGCCTCTTGGTGTAGGTTGGCCCAATGGAGAGGTACCCAATCAACCAAAAAGATCAGCCGTGGACATCTAGAAGTCTTCTCTCTGTCCCAGCATCCTCAACTTAGAAGTGAGACAAAACCACTCCAGCCCTACCCAGCTCCCAGGAGCCCCATACTATCAAAGTCAACACACAGTGTGCACTGATCCCCCTGACTGTGCTAACCACTTTGTCAACATAATAGCAATTAACTGTGTCTTATAAGCTGGTTCATTAGTAGTGTCATCTAATAGAGAGCCAGCTTGACACAACTATAGCCATTTTTATCATAATCTCCATTTTTCCCACCAGATGGCCACGCCATGCATCTAAAGCTCTACAAGACACACATTCATTGCAGTAACTGAAGCTGAACACGGTGTTGCACATCCATAACCCTAGCACACAGAAGGTGGAGGATCCTAAGTTCAAAGCTCCTTGGCTATGTATCAAGTACAAGACAAGCCTAAGACACATGGCGAGATCCTCTCTCAAAAGAAAATACTCAGGCAAAAGTATTATGTGCCCAGCTTGTTAACTGACAGTGGCCATGAGAAAAGCTGGGCATATTCTGGTTAGTTACAGCCACCTTTATCCAGCTTAGCCCAAAATATCACCTCCTTCCTTGCATGCCAGGATTCTCCTGTTTCACTGCCTCCCAAAATACGCTTTTTTCTGTAAGTTCCCAGTAATTTACATTTTGCACAATACTGAATCCATCTTTCAGTACCTTCTGCCTCCCCAGGTTTTTTCAATACAGCCCATTATACAGAGCTGATTCCATGGTAAATTGAAAGCTACTTCTTGTGTAGGTGAGAAGAACGTGCCCAGCTGAGGACACAGACTACTAAGAATAACACCTGCCTTTTTACTGCTGTTCTCAAGAACCACTTTAGCAACCCTTACACTTCCAAGAGCCTTCCTGAATGTTCTTGCTTCTGTTCCCCCTGTCCCCTCTTAGGAGAACTCATCCCTGTTCCAGTCATGAAGACATCAGCAAAGGCACCTGAATATGTAGTACTGGTCCCCACCCCCAAGTTACACCCAGTCTGTCATCAGGCCACTCCAGATGACACTCAGAGTCTTGAGTCTATGGGAGACAAGGGATACCTGGAGTGGGTACCTCCAGAGCCCCACACTGTACAAAGCTCAGGCCCAAGCCTTCAGCCTTACCTCTTCTTGGTGGGAGTGAGATCTGCTGGCCTCTTCTCTGTCAGCACAACGGAGTTCCCGCTGGGTGCAGTGGTTCTTCTGCCCATGAGGGGCACAATCTCCTTGGAGTGGGCATTCATTGCTGGAGCCCAAGAATATGCTGAGGTTAAGGGGGACAGGGGGTAACTTCTAAGGGTTTCAGACTCCCATGAGGTACCATCTACCTCCTGCTCATACCTCTCCAACAGAAAGTTCACTCCCTATCTTTCCAAACTGTCAGCCTTTCTTGGGCACAGGCAAACTGTTCCTGCGATTTCCGTATCCCCTGCTTCTGCAGTCAGGGGACCGACCACAATTTAAGTCACCTCAGATAATTTGCTCAGATATGAAAGTAACCCCCAGCCCTTGCCTATATCCAGATGGGTGTCCTTTAAAGTTTGCCTCTACCCAAGGCGATCAGTAGACGTACGGAGCTGAAAAGGCTTTGCTGGGCCAAGAGCAAAGGTAGACAGAGGTGTGCCTCACCCTCCCCCATCCTCCAGTTTCCCTCCTGAGAAATAGTTGAATGGTCCCCAATAAACCTGTGCCCCTGACACCAACTGCTCCATCCTTCTTGGGCTAAGCCCATGAGTGTGGGCTATTCTGAACAGCTGGGGCAAGTGGAGGTCAGGACAATCTGGACTCAGGCTCCAGCAGCTATAATTAGCTCCTGAGTCAGCCTGTATGCCTTGCATCCCCACCTGTTGGACTCTCTCCCTGCCCTGGAATCCAGGTCCCTCACCCGGGAACTACCGTGTCACACCTGCCAGGGACCTGACATTGACTGAAATGGTCTGACCTAGGAACACAGACCAGGCAGAGGCCATAGGGAGAGCCTCCATAACTGCTGTGTCAGTATCTGTGAGCAGCTAGGCTCTGTTCCTCTTCAGTGTTGGAATAGTTTATCCCATCTTCAACACCCATCACATTCCTGCCATGGAGATTTCCATCCCTAAACTAGTTGAGGAGACAAGCCCTAGTGTTTCTCTTTCCTTGGGATTCACAAACCTCAGAGAAAAGTTCCTTGACCTGTCCGAGCCTGCATTCTCCCCACTGCCTGTAGTCAGAGCTGGCGTGGCTTTTCTTTCCCCATACTAGAAGCCCAGCTCTCCCTGTGTCTTCCTGAAGCCCCTGGGCCAAGGGCAGACATAGCCTGGAGGATCCCAAGCCCATGCTGGAGTCTTTCTGAGGGATACCAGCTACCCTAGGTGACAAGGACTTACCTGGAAGGTTCCAGGTGGTGGTGGTGGTGGTGGTGGTAGCCCTTGCTTTGAGATCACCGCATGTCTGGGGCCAAAAACCCACCGTCAGGAAGGTGGCTAAGGAGGCGAGAGGCTCTCATCATAGGCACAGAGATAGTTGACAGCTGGAATGAAGCATCAGAGGCAGAACTGGCTGGGCCACCTGCCCTTGGCGCCAGGCAGGCCACACCCACCGCCCACGTGCCCTACGTGAGTCACCCCCACACCCACAGAGCAGCCTCACCCCACAGGAGAAAAGGCAGGAAAGGCACAAAGCTGACAGTCTGGTCCCAAGCCTTCCCTGTCTTATATGTGATGCTTAGCAGACATCAACAGCCTCAGTTTCCTCACTCGGGAAATGGGGCCCATTACAGAGAACTTTCTGATCGAGGATGTTATGCACAGGCAAAGATGATGGAGGTAAAGATGTTCCACAGGTGCTCTGCTCTGACCCCAGGAAGGAAGGCTGCAACCGAAGGCTGTCCCGGTGCACCCCAGGGTGACCAGCTGTAAGACCTGACATCCATCTTTCAAAAATAGTTCCTGGAATCAAGTACCTCGCAGACAGAGGAAGTTTGATGTTTCCCAACAGTTATTATGCATCATGGACCTTTATGTGCGACAGCCTCACCACTTCCTGCCTCTGTGATCTTGGGCAAGTCATTTCTCCCAAGCGTGGGTTTCCTCACCTGTCAAGCACACATCCACCTTGGAAGGTAGAGAAAAAATGAGGGAGCAATTGGAAAGGGCTCAAACGAGGGCCTAGAGTGCAGAAGAATTCATAACCTATGTCAGCTGGTAGTGCTGTTGTCACACCCATTTGTTCTCCCAGCAATTGTCTGTGTCACTTCTCCAAGACCAGAGCACTACAGGACAACTCTGTGCCCTCCCTGCTTGTCCAAACGGCTTCTGGGGAAGGGGTGGAGCCGAGCTTGACTCAGGAGCTGCCCATGTACTTCTGCAGGGGAGATGTGTAGGCAAGGTATGACAGGGTTGGAAGTCCCTGCTCTGTGACAGTACTGTTGGCTGACACAGCAGGGACTTTCCCAACCGTTCCCAAGAGGCAAGATTCTGGATCACTGATAACTACAACCTGCCAGGCTTGGGCAGGTGGTGGGATGAGGCCACGAGAAAGACCTGTGGCCAGAACAGCGCAGAGTGGTCTTCAGCTGTGGCTTTGGTAGGGTGCTGCTCCTGCAGCTTACGCCACGGAAACCTACAGCTAGAACTCAGGGGTTCACACCACTACACCAGCAATGCCACCATCAGGGCCCTACCTTCGAGGAGATGCAGGCTCTTTCTTCCTCGCCTGCCCACGCCTGACTCAGTCTTGGCTTGCCTTTGCTTCTGATGTCTCAGAATCCTGGGCAAGAGGCTGTTCTGGGCTCTGTGTTGAAACTTTCCTTGATTACACACTTTTCTTCAGCAGCCAGCTGGAGACTAGCTTAAAAGGTCCATTATCACTCATGCCAAGGCACACTCTGCAACAACAGGATTAGGGGAAGCCCCCTCTGCTATAAAGATATGATCTCACAGAAACTCGGTGTGGCTCCAAGAACTGGTCCATATTAGTGTCATTGAATCCAGCCATCTAAGACCCCTTACATAGGAGGCTCCAGCAAGATCCCAGTGAAGGATTCAGAACCTGAGAGTGTTGTCCCTACCCTCAGGAAACTTATGGACCATCCAGAAGACCAGCTCCAGCTGGGATAATCCCTTCACAGGCGACAAGGGCCATCTAAGGTGGAAGGGAATCATCAAATGAGGACATGATGGGTTCCAGTCAGAGGGAGCATTTGGACTGGAACTGGAAGGAAGGAAGCTTCATCCACAGAGCACCAGACTCCTAAGACCCTGACCTGTTTCAAGGTGTGGTGACATGCCTAGGGCATGTGTGCACTCAGCAAAGTGATCAAACGTGGAGTTGAGATGCACTGAATGACCCCAGGCTGCTGGGTCAACACTGACCCCTTAGTCACCCAGAGTTGTGTTTGGCCCCTGGCCAGTCAGGGACACTGTCGCCACTGCAATCTAACAAGGAACTGACCCAGCTGGGCTGACCCAGCAGTGCATACAAAAGGCAGTGCTTCTGCCTGCCTACATGGCATCAAGTTTGCCTTTGTGAGGTTTCTGTCTCCAGCCTGGGGTCCACAAAGCACAATCACAGATCTGTGCCCCTGGAATCCCCACCTCCTTCTATGTCCTTCTCCAGCCCTTGCAAACCCAGCATTGCTTGCCTGATCCTGTCTGCCATGTGAATGGCCCCACAAAGCCCAACTCTTAACAACTGTCCTACCAGATCCCCAGTTCCTGCAGCAGCCACAAGCTGTGCCGTGCTCAATTTTCTTCAGCAATCTCAACTCTCCTTCCTTGGTGGAAAGAACATACAATAATCCCAGGAAGAGGCCTTTCAGATTTGGGTATGTATGCACACATAGAAGAGACAGGGCCAGAGCCTGGGGTCAGGTGCAGGCAGGGAGGGAGAAAAGCAAGATTCTTGCTGTCCCTGTCCCAGCCTGCTTTCCAGAGGCCTGAACATCAGGCAACCTCTTATGTCTGTTAAGATACCCAAGATCCTGGTAGCTGAGGTCAGAGCAGAAACCCTAGTCAGTAGTCTATGTACAAAAGCCATCCTCTGCCTGATGCCCCACACTCACAGAGGGCTCACAAGATGCTCTGAGCAAATCCACCCTACTCTCTGCACCTTCTAAGACCTATAGATACCAGGTAACCAACCCACAGATTCCAACTCCCCAGAGAGGATGAATGGGAGTCTCTGTGGATGGGGGGCCAATGAAGAGGAGCAGATTCCTTCACACATTCCAGAAGCACTCTACTTAGAGGCTGGAGCAGGGAGTGAAGCAGAGTTCTGTCTCCCTCCTCAGGCCTGAACAGAGATCAGGATGGGTTCATCTGCATCAAGGCAGGATATAGCCATTTCAGGGCTAAGCGCTGAGAGGGAATGCCAAGGGTTCTGGTACAGGGTGTCAATGGCAGGGGGAGGGGCTGTTGAGGGCAGGGTTAGAGAATTCAATTCATGGGAAATCTGCACTTCTGCTCAATTTTGCTGTGAACCTAAAACTGCTCCAAACATAGTTTATTAATTTAGGGCTTGGCTATATAGCTCAATGGCAGAGTATTTGACTAGAGTGTATGGGGCTTCACGACCAGCAAGAGGGAGGGAGGGAGGGAGGGAGAAAAAGAGGAAGGGAAGGAGGGAGGAATGAGGAGGAGGAAAAAAGAGAAAACTGGAAGCCACTGAATGAACGTGTATTAACAAACAGTATTATAATTTAAAAAGAGAAGAAAGATTCAGATCTGACTTTAAACAAAAGAGGTTCACACAAACATTTTGCTTGTTTTACTTTCAAATTTTCATTTATTTCAAAATCTTATTACAAACAAAACAGTGGAGTTAACTACATATAATAAAGCATATGCACATGTTAAGTTATGGGGAATAAAGTCTATTTATGGTTAAGCAGTGTTAATAAAAATTAAAATCACATACATATAATTCAACATCCTTAATTAGTACCTTATCTTGTTTTCCTGTGTTCTGCTAAATCCCCACACCTAACATTTTTTAAAATACTTAAATTTAATATCACATCTTTGCCTATACTCTGATTTCAAACAAACTTTGCATAAGCTTCTCCAATATCTGGTCTATTTGATCATCAATGTCATTCAAATATGGATGACCAGCCCCTGATAAATCTGTTCCATTTTCTTCATAGTCTGAAAAAAAAAAAAAGAAAAAACTCTTCTCTTTCAGCTAACTCTTGATATATGTCTTGGTAATCTGCAGCCACTCTGCCAGACTGAGACTATACTACCTCCAGGATCCCAGAGCTGGACTCCTCTGGCTCCAGGGAAAGGGGAATTCACTCCTAGAATAAATGAAGCCCCAAAGAGTTCCTCCTAGTTCTCAGAATAAAATCCCACAGCGTAACTCAGAGCCACCAGTGACTAAACCCCAAATGATTATGGCTCCTGTGCCTAATGTCGAAGTCGTCCACAGACAGCTCTGAACTTTGTCCATCAAGTCCCTCTTCTGAATCCCCTGAATCCAATGGGGACAGTTGTGAGGTGCCCCATGCATTAGAACATGTTCAGGATTCTCTGAATGGTCTCATAGAGCAGCCTGGGAGATTTGAGGTAGAAATTGACCAGCTTGCAGAAACCGTGAATATATAGAGTACCACAGGAGATGCTTGGCAAGAACTGTAGGATTCATCTACCAAAAAGCCGCGTCTGTCCCAGTTCTCTCTCATATGGGAGCTTGTCTGCGTATCAAACTGGCAACTTCCTTCCACCAAGTGCTGCCTCAGAGGCGTGGGAATGAATGCAAAATTAAGACTCAAGCTGCCAAACGGATGGATCAAGCTGATCCCACAAATCTGTGCTGTCTCTGGAAGAACCTTATCTTAACCTTGGTATCAATGGAGCCAGCAAACAGGTTTCAAGAGCAGATGTTCTTCAGGTGGGTCTGTGGGAACCGCTGAGTGCTCTCTACTCTGACCCTATGGAGGACCACTTAATTTGTGCAGGGAAATTAGTGAAGTTGACAAGGTCAGTTTAAGAAGGCACTAGAGGAAGGGAAAGCCTAACGCTGAAGAAATGATTCAGAGAATTGAACATGACCAAGATGCAAATTGTTGCCAAGATGCAAAACAGAAGTTGCTTATAGAACTCCAATCAAATAGCTGTGGTGGCATCCATTCAGCATCAACATACAGGGGAGATACGCCTGAAAATGATCCTAACTACTTCATGAATGAATCAACATTTTATACATTGGATGCTGTCCCTTTAACAATTTTGTAAAGATCTCCTCCAACTCTGACTCCATTTAAAAAGCTGGTCCTATTTAAAAAATCTGAGGCTGGGGAGATGACTGAGAGGTTAAAACACTTGCCACACAGGTGTGAGGACCAGAGTTCGGATCCCCGGAATTTGTGGAAATATGGAGCTGCTGTGGCAGCTCACCTGTAACCCCGGTGCTCAGAAGGCAAAGACTTGCTCAGAAGCATCCCCTGAGCAAGCCAACAGTAGGGCAGACTGTATTGGCTAGTTCTGGGTTCAACTCTCAGGCCTTGCCTCAGTAAATAAGGTGGAGAGCAATCTAGGAAGATTACCAATATCAACCTCAGATCTACACACACAGACACACACACACACACACACACACACACACACACACACACACGTGAATGCCAGAATACGCGCATGCATACTGCAGGCAGAACAAATGAAAAGGAAATTTTGTTGCTTTCTTTGCTACAAGTAAAGCAAGAAGCCCAAGGCCCACAGCGATACTAAGAAGCCTGCCCAACTCCCTTGGGACGGGAACAGCCTGCACGCCCCAAGCCTGACTCAGCAGTAAAGATGGGTTTGAAGTCAGGCTGCCTGGGGTCAAACCTAGGTCATGCTCTTTGCTGGCTGTGTAACTTACTGTTGGAGCCTTGATTTTCTCATTTATAAAGGAGAGCTAATAACAGCTTCCTCACAAGCTGTTAGGAAGCTTAAAGGATAACGCACATCAAGCCCTTTCATAACCACTACAACCATCCTGGCGGTCTGCATTCTTCCTCCTCACTCACCTGCCCCGTGGGCTGTGGACATCTACTTTGCCCGTGAGCACCTCAGGGGCCAAGATGAACATGGAAAAGGGTCTTGCTACTCCCTCCAAAGAGTGGAATGTCCCCAAGGGCTTGTAAATTTGAACACTTCATCCCCATCTAGTGGCACTGTTTTAGGAGGTTGAAGATCCCTCTGGACGTGGATCCTAGCTTACAGAAGCAGAAACTCCTACACTCAACTGTCAGACACTGATGGCTTAGAGCCTGGCCCCAGCAAGTCGTTATGCCTTACACAAACATTTAGAGCCTGACTCCTGGTGATGCATGAGCCCTTATGCTAAACCAGTGGCTCTCAATCTTCCTAAAGCTGGGACCATTTGTTCCTCATGTTGTGGTGGTCCCCAATCATAAAAGTATATCATTGCTACTTCATAACTGTGGTTTTGCTACTGTTATGAATCCTAATATAAATATCTGTGTTTTCTGATGGTCTTAGGTGACCCAAGGGGTAGCAACCCAAAGGTTGAGTGACAAAATAGTCTCAAGAAAGACCACTGAGCCTTCAAGATGGCTCAGCAGGTAAAGTCCCTTGACTCCAAGTCTGAAGACCTGAGTTTAATCCCTGGGACCCACAAAGTAGGAAAAGAGAATTGACTCGCACAAGTTGTCCTCTGACCTCCACATATATGCTGTGACAAATAAATAAATAATTTAGATCAGAAAAAAAAGAAAGAAAGACAACTAATGCTATAAAACTTACTATTTAACAAGATAATGAGAAGCCTACTTAACCTCTCCTGATATGGGCCGCATACAAACAGCACACAAGATAAGAACAGGCAACTTCCTTCTAACTGTAAAAACAAAACAAATACCTTCCATTTCCCTCAAGAGGGTGC